>PVKP010034008.1:0-24570 GCA_004027715.1 Plecturocebus donacophilus | reverse complement strand
TTCTTTCTTTCTTTCTTTCTTTCTTTCTTTCTTTCTTTCTTTCTTTCTTTCTTTCTTCCTTTCTTCTTTCTTTCTTTTCTTTCTTTCTTTCCTCTTTCTTTTTTTGAGATGGAGTCTCGCTGTGTTGCCCAGGCAGGCTGGAGTGCAATGGTGCAGTCTTGACTCACTGTAACCTCTACCTCCCAGGTTCAAGCAATTCTCCTACCTCAGCCTCCCAAGTAGCTGGGATTACAGGCAGACGCCACCACGCCTGGCTAATTTTTGTCTTTTTAGTAGGGATGGGGTTTCACCATGTTGGCTAGGCTGGTCTCAAACTCCTGACCTCAGGTAATCCACCCACCTTGGCCTCCAAAGTGCTGGGATTACAGGCATGAGCCACTACACCATGACAAAAGACTTTATTTTTTTATAGTCATTTAAATAATTTAATAGAACAAGATTAGTACAGTAACTTGTGTTAAGAATTTGAAGTTTGTATATTTTTAAAAGCATAGGTTTCTGTGATGTTGGCTTGTTTCCTCGTGTTTTGAAAATTAGTGTTTTTAAAAATGAGTGATACATACACATGATACAAAATTCAAAAGAAACAAAAGGTAAATAGCAAAAAGTAGCTCTTCCACTTCTGTTTCACAGCTTAACAGTTTGTGTCTCCTTCTAAAGCTATTTATCCATAGGCAGGTGCATGTAAACAAACAGCAACATATTATAAATGCTATTCTACCCCTTTATTTTTCCATTATATTTTGGAAATGATTGTATATCAGATATACTATTGCCTCTTTTTAATGACTGCAAATTATTCCTTAGTATTAAATGTGCCATAATTTACCTCATTTGGTCTTTAAAAATATTTTTTTAATTTATTAATTTCTTTATAAGTCTTTTTGCTTCGTAATACTTGATTTACCAAGGAAGTCAAGTAGATCTTTATTGATAGACATTTTAGGTTATTTCTAATCTTGCTGTTTAAGCCCAAGGGAGTTTTATTTTGATGTAAGTTGGTTTTGTTTTTCAGTTGTAGAGCAACAAAGGTAAGAGTGAATTTCATCATTCCTGTTACCCGATAAGAAATAATGCAATTGGGTTTCTGCTATTAGGTGGGAATAAAACAAAGACTCATGGTGTGAATTTACAAATGGAAGTATTTTGTAACTTGGCTAAACACTCATGTTTGTCTTCAAGCTATACGTTGGAAGACGAGGCTAACATTTGGAAAGTAAGTCCAATGAGATGCTTTCTAGCCTAGAAAATTTGGGGTGTCATCATAGACACTGAGTTGGATAAAAAAGAATTTACTGGATTTCTCTCGTCTACTACTAACATTTTCATTTTCTGCTTTAGCGGATTTGTTTCAGATCTCTTTGAGAACAAAGCGTGCTTGAGCTGCTGTGTAAGCCTTGACAAGAACCTGGCCAGAGTCTCTGTCCAGATCATTCAGGGTCCCTTGATATGTGTATGTTTTCATTTCCTATTGCTTTGTAGCAGATGACCACAAGCTTAGCAGCCTAAAGCAACCCAAATTTATTATCTCAAGGTGTCCATGGTTCAGGAGTCTGAGTACAGATTAGCTGAGTCCTCAGTCTCACCAGACTGAAAATCAGTGTATCAGCAGGACCTGTGATACTCCCTGGTTGTTGACAGAATTAATTTCCTGTAGCCAGATGACTGACATCCCCATTTTCCTGCTAGCTATCAGCAGGAGACCCCACTCAACTCCTAGAGGTCATCCTCAGGTCCTTTCCATGTGGCCCTGTTCTCTCCCTGTGGCTGTTTGCTTTCTCCTAGGCCAGGAGGAGAGTCTCTGGTGCTTCACCTTTTTTTTTTTTTTTTGAGACAGAGTTTCGCTCTTGTTACCCAGGCTGGAGGGCAATGGCGTGATCTCGGCTCACCACAACCTCCGCCTCCTGGGTTCAAGCAATTCTCCTGCCTTAGCCTCCTGAGTAGCTGGGACTACAGGGGTGCGCCAGCATGCCCAGCTAATTTTTGTATTTTTAGTAGAGATGAGGTTTCACCATGTTGACCAGGATGGTCTCGATTTCTTGATCTCGTGATCCACCCGCCTCGGCCTTCCAAAGTGCTGGGATTACAGGGGTGAGCCACCGTGCCTGGCTGATGCTTCACCTTTTAAAGAGCTTGCCTGATTATGTCACACTCACCCATACAGGAATATATATATATGTAATTTTATTATTATTTTTTGAGACAGTCTTGCTGTGTTGCTCAGGCTGGATTGCAGTAGCATGACCTTGGCTCACTGTAGCTTTGACCTCTCAGGCTCAAGCAATCCTCCCACCTCAGCCTCCTGAGTAGCTGGGACCACAGATGTGTGCTACCACACTCACCTAATTTTTGTATCTTTTTTTGTAGAGACAGGGCTTCTCCATGTCGCTCAGGCTGGTCTTGAACTCCTGGGCTCAAGCTATCTGCTTGCCTCGACTTCCCAAAGTGCTGGGATTACAGGCATGACCCACTGCACCTGGCCCTATTTTGAAAATTATACATATTTATGATGCACAACATGATGTTTTAAAATATGTATACATTGTGGAATGGCTAAATTGAGCTAATTAACATGTGTTATCTCACATACTTATTTTTTGTGGTGAGAACACTTAAAATCTACTCTCAACGATTTTCAAGAGTATAATACATTATTAACTATGTTCACTGTGTTATGTAGTATGTCTCTTAAATTTATTGCTCCTAACTGAAATTTTGTGTCCTTGATCAATATCCACCCCTCATTCAAGCCCCTGCTAAGTAATATTCTTTTTTTTTTTTTTTTTTTGAGATGGAGTTTTGCTCTTGTTGCCCAGGCTGAAGTGCAGTGACACAATCTTGGCTCATTGCAACTTCTGCCTCCTGGGTTCTAGCAATTCTCCTGCCTCAGCCTCCTGAGTAGCTGTGGTTACAGGCATGTGCCATCACACCTGGCTAACTTTTTTTTTTTTTTAGAAGAGATGGGGTTTCACCATGTTGGTCAGGTTGATCTTGAACTCCTGACCTCAGGCAATGCATCTGCCTCAGCTTCCCAAAGTACTGGGATTACAGATGTGAGCCACTGTGCCAAGCCCTGGTAAGTGATATTCTATTCTCTGCTTCTATGCTAAGATTCTCCTACTGTTCTACTCTTTACTTCTATGAGATCAACTTTCTTAGATTCCACATATGAGTGAGAAGATGTGGCATTTATCTTTCTATGTCTGGCTGATTTCACATGACATAATGTCCTCCAGGCTCATCCATGTTGCTGTGAATGACAGGATTTCATTCTTTTTGATGGCTGAATAGTATTCCATTGTGTACATATACCACACAGGTATCCCTTTGATATAATGATTTCTTTTCCTTTGGATAAATGCCCAGCACTAGTATTGTTGGATCTTACCGTAGTTCTAGTTTTAGTTTTTTGAGAAACCCCCATACTATTTTGCATGATGACTGTACTAATTTACATGCCCACCAGCAGTATATGAGTTCCCTTTCCTCTACATCCCACCAGCATTTGTTACTTTTTGTCTTTTTGATACTAGCCATTTTAACTGGAATGAGATGATAGCTCATTGTGGTTTTGATTTGCATTTCCCTGGTGATTAGTGATGTTGAACATTCTTTTGATATACCTGTTGGCCATTTGTATGTCTTCTTTTGATAAGTGATATGTGTTCAGGTCCTTTTCCCATTTTTAAAGTAGAAATGAGATCTCACTATGTTGCCCAGGCAGGTCTTGAATTCCTGGCCTCAAGTGATCCTTCCACCTCAGCCTCTCGAGGTGCTGGGATTACAGGCACGAGCCACTGTGCCAGCCCCCTTTGCCCATTTTTAAATTGAGTTAGGTCATTTGTTTCCTTGATGTTGAGATGTTTGAGTTCCTCATGTCTTTGAATGCTAACCCCTTATCAGATGTGTGGTTTGCAGGTATTTTCTCCCACTCTGTGGGTTGCATCTTAGCCCGGTTGATTGTTTTATTTACTGTAAAGAAGCTTTTTAGTTTGATGTAATCTCATTTGTCACTTCACTTTTGTTGCATGTACTTTTGGGGTCCTATGAAAAAAATCATTGCCCAAGTATTGTGGAGCTTTTCCCTTAGGTTTTCTTCTAGTAGTTTTATAATGTCAAGTCTTACATTTCAGTCTTTGATTCATTTCGAATTGAATCATCTCTCTTTTGATAAACTGAAGGCAAAAGCTCATCATGTTAATTGATATCACCTACACTCAGAGAGGAAAGCCCATGAGATTTGGGGGGACGCACATGCAGACCATATCAGCATCTCACATAATTGGTAGTTTTGTTTGCTATTGTGATGTAAAACAAAATGATGAGTCTCACATTGACCTCAGAAATAAGCCACATCTGGCTTATTTCTGGATCAATGAGTTCTCATTGGTGACAGGTCAAGAATTGGCAGGAGGCACCTGGAGTTCTCCTTTTCAAAGACTCCCCTTTAGAGTGGGAAGAGGTGGGGGCCAGCGTTGACTTTGTCAGGTCTTCCTGCTTGGGTGCTGTCACTTCATTTCACTTTATAATGACAGCTTGTTTATGCTCTTCCCAACCAAAGTAGCAATTCCTTTATTTTCTTTTTTAGAGTCAAGGCCTTACCCTGTCACCCAGGCTGGAGTGCAGTGGCATGAGCCTAGCTCACTGCAGCCTTGAACTCCTTGGCTCAAGCAATCTTCCCATCTCAGCCTCCTGAGTAGTTGGGACTATAGGCAACCACCACCATGTCTAATTCTTGATTTTTTTGTAGAGATGAGGGTCTCACTATGTTGCCCAGGGTGGCCTCAAACTCCTGGCCTCAAGTGATCTGCCTGCCTCAACCTCTTGAGTTGCTGGGATTACAGGTGTGAGCCCCTACACCCAGCCAGCAATTACTTTTAGTTGGAGTTGAACTTGCTGAGCTTCAAACTATCTTCAGCCACTACCTTGGGTTGGATGTTGGTGTTTGTAAGAAGAAAACAGAAACATCCCTTCCCCTCACCCCTGCTACACTCACCATCGCGCCTTCGCCACACTCCACTTTCTTGTAATGCTTTCCACCTCCAGGGGCAGGAGCTCCTGGGGTCTGCTTGTCCTGTCTTTTTCTTTGGTGGAAGAAGTGGGCACAGAAATGCCATTTGTCCTGGAACAGCCCCGAGTGATGCTTTTCACCCTCCCCTGTGGCTTGTCTCTGCTAGTGGTTTCTCCTGGCTCAAGCCCCTGTCCCTCGACACAGTGGGTTCCCCAGGTGAGGAGTGTGAACCACTGATGATCACATGAGATAACTTTAGGGGGCACACAGACACACATTGTTATTATTAGGTTAGTGCAGAACTAATTGCGGTTTTTGCCCTTTTAAAAAAATATTTTGTTGCGTTTTAGGTTTTGGGGTACATGTGAAGAACATGTAGGGTTACTGCATAGGTACATACATGGCAATGTGATTTGCTGCCTTCCTCCCCATCACCTATATCTGGCATTTCTCCCCATGTTATCCCTCCCCATCTCCACACCCCTTACTGTCCCTCCCCTAGTTCCCCCTCAAAAGACCTCAGTGTGTGATGCTCCTCTCCCTGTGTCCATGTGTTCTCATTGTTCAACACCCACCTATGAGTAAGAACATGCGGTGTTTGATTTTCTGTTCTTGTGTCAGTTTGCTGACAGTGATGGTTTCCAGGTTCATCCATGTCCCTACAAAAGACACAAACTCATTGTTTTTTATGGCTGCATAGTATTCCATGGTGTATACGTGCCATATTTTCCCTGTCCAGTCTATCATTGATGGGCATTTGGGTCGGTTCTAAGTCTTTGCTATTGTAAACAGTGCCACAATAAACATTCATGTGCATGTGTCCTTATAATAGAACAATTTATAATCCTTTGGATATATACTCAGTAATGGGATTGCTGGGTCAAATGGAATCTCTATTTCTAGGTCCTTGAGGAATCGCCACACTGTCTTCCACAATGGTTGAACTAGTTTACACTCCCACCAACAGTGTTCCTATTTCTCCCCATCCTCTCCAGCATCTGTTGTCTCCAGATTTTTTAATGATCGCCATTCTAACTGGTGTGAGATGGTATCTCAATGTAGTTTTGATTTGCATTTCTCTAATGACCAGTGATGATGAGCATTTTTTCAAATGTTTGTTGGCCTCATGTATGTCTTCTTTTGAAAAGTATCTATTCATATCCTTCGCCCACTTTTGAATGGGTTTGTTTGTTTTTGTCTTGTAAATCTGTTTTAGTTCTTTGTAGATTCTGGATATTAGCCCTTTGTCAGATGGGTAGATTGCAAAAATTTTTTCTCATTCTGTTGGCTGCCAGTTCACTCTAATGATTGTTTTTTTGCTGTGCAGAAACTCTGGAGTTTAATTAGATCCCATTTGTCTGTTTTGGCTTTTGTTATCAATGCTTTTGGTGTTTTAGTCATGAAGTTCTTGCCTATGCCTATGTCCTGGATGGTTTTGTCTAGGTTTTCTTCTAGGATTTTTATGGTGTTAGGTCTTATGTTTAAGTCTTTAATCCATCTGGAGTTAATTTTAGTGTAAGGTGTCAAGAAGGGGTCCAGTTTCTGCTTTCTGCACATGGCTAGCCAGTTTTCCCAATACCATTTGTTAAACAGGGAATCCTTTCCTCATTGCTTGTTTTTGTCAGGTTTATCAAAGATCAGATGGTTGTAGATGTGTGGTGTTGCCTCCGAGGCCTCTGTTCTGTTCCATTGGTCTATATCTCTGTTTTGGTACCAGTACCATGTTGTTTTGATTACTGTAGCCTTGTAGTATAGTTTGAAGTCAGGTAGCGTGATGCCTCCAGCTTTGTTCTTTTTGCTTAGAAGTGACTTGGTTATGTGGGCTCTCTTATGGTTCCATATGAAATTTAAGGTGTTTTTTTCCAGTTCTGTGAAGAAGGCCATTGGTAGCTTGATGGAGATAGCACTGAATCTATAAATTACTTTGGGCAGTATGGCCATTTTCAAGATATTGATTCTTCCTAAACACCACAATTACTTTTGTACCTGCCTCATTCAACAAAGAACATTTGCTAAGCACTTCTCCTGTGGGTGCTGTGGTTGAGGGTCCATTCATAGGTATGTACATATGTCTTTTGTAATAGCTCTTTTTTTTATTTTTGAGACGAACTTTCACTCCCTTTGCCCAGGCTGGAGTACAGCAGTGCAATGATAGCTCACTGCACCTCAATCTTCTGGACTCAAGCCATGCTTCTGCCTCAGCCTCTTAAGTACCTAGGACTACAGGTGAATGCTGCCATTCCTGGCTTGCTTTTATATTTTTTGTAAAGATAGTATCGCACTATTTGCCCAGGCTGGTCTTAAACTCCTAGCCTCAAGTGATCCTCCTGCCTTGGCTTCCCAAAGTGCTGGGATTACAGGCGTGAGCCACCGTGCCTGGCCTTCCTTATTTTTAAGAAGTATAAGCCTATTGTTTTGCCCTTCAGTTTGTGTTCTGTATTTAGTGTTCCAATTACTTTACTTTTATGACAAGTGACACTAGTTTTCTATCCATGGTCATACCAAGTTTTCTTTTTTTTTTTATTCTGAGACAGAGTCTTGCTCTGTTGCCAGGCACCAGGCTGAAGTGCAGTGGCACAATCTTGGTTCACTGCAACCTCTGCCTCCCAGGTTCAAGCAATTCTCCTGCCTTAGCCTCCCGAGTTGCTGGGACTACAAGCGCACGCCACCACGCCCGGCTAATTTTTTGTATTTTTTAGTAGAGACAGGGTTTCACCATGTTGGCCAGGATGGTCTTGATCTCTTGACCTTGTGATCCACCCATCTCTGCCTCCCAAAGTGCTGGGATTACAGGTGTGAGCCACCATGCCCGGTCCCAAGTTTCCTTTTAAAATAGACTTACTTACATTTCAAAAGTGAATCAACTTAAAGAAAGATAGGACATAAATAACAGTACAAGAAATGTGAGGACCTGTAAAAATAGTGAAGGCTGTGTAGGGATGACCTAAATTTGGAAAATCTACTGAAATCTGCAGAACTGGCCTTGCGGGATCCAGAATGCTGTCATCATCCCTTGGTCCCCAGTGGTGGAGGAGGTCAGGCCAGGCCACTGCCCTGCTCAGGCCTTAGGTCTGTGAGCTGAGGGTGCCCATGCCAGCCCTAGTGGTGCCTCTGCTCCCATCATTGGCAGCTGGGTGCCTCTCAGAGTGGGACTTATTTCTTTGTTTCCACACATCCTCTGTTGCTCCTTTCGCCTCCATCCTCCAATCTTTAAAATCCTGAAAAGTCTTCTGATATGGTTTGGCTGTGTCCCCACCCAAATCTCATCTCGAATTCTTACGTTGTGGGAGAGACCCGGTGGGAAGTAATTGAATCATGGAGGCAAGTCTTTCCCACGCTATTCTTATGATAGTGAATAAGTCTCATGAGATCCGTTAGGTTTATAAAAGGGAGTTTCCCTGCACAAGCTCTCTGTTTGCCTGCTGCCATTCATGTAAGATGTGACTTGCTCCTCCTTGCCTTTCGCCATGATTGTGAGGCTTCCCAGCTGTAGAACTGTAAGTCCACTAAACCTCTTTCTTTTGTAAATTGCCCAGTCTTGGGTAGGTCTTTATCAGCAGTGTGAAAATGAACTAATACATCTTCCCTCTCCTTGAAGCCTTTCTTTCTCATGGGAAGCAGTCTAGGCAACTCAGCTACCATCTGCCCTCAATAGAATCCTGCCTCTTTCTCTTGGGCTTTTAAAATGATGTATTCAGCCTCTTCTTTGGTGAGGCTCATGTCTTAGGTCTCCAACCAGGGTCCAAGTTCCAGGAGGGCAGGGTTCTGCTCTCTGTTCAGTCTCTGCAACAGGGAGCTGCTGGCCTTGAACACGGAAGATGTCCAGGAACCGCACTCCAGGCCCCTCCAAACTGCTGTCAGCATTGTTTTTATACAATGAACTCCGTTTCCTGGAAATGCTGGACATCTAATTCAGTCTCCTCCATGCCTTCCTCGCCCCTGACACTTAAGCCTTCCATGACCTATGGAAGTGTTTTTCAAATTAGAAACACAGAACCCTGGGGGTTTAGAAACTTGTATCAAGTGTGAGTTCTATAAGGATCTTTTAATTTTGTCCTTCGGTTTCAGTGATTGCCGTTGAGATATTTTTGATAAAAGCTTATCCTGAATTGGCTAGGTATGGTGACTCACACCAGTAATCCCAGCACTTCGAGAGGCTGAGGTGGGTGGATCACTTGAGGTCAGGAGTTTGAGACCAGCCTGGCCAACATGGTGAAACCCATCTCTACTAAAATTATAAAAATCAGCCGGTCATGGTGGCACACGCCTGTAATCCCAACGACTCGGGAGGCTAAGGCATAAGACTTGTTTGAACCTGGGAGGTGGAGGTTGCAGTAAGCTGAGATTGCACCATTGCACTCCAGCCTGGGAGACAGAACAAGAGTCTATCTCAAAAAAGAAAAAAAAAAAAAAGCTTATGCTGGATTATCTGGATCACTACTTGGTGCTGATGCTGTCCTGCAATTTCAGTGTCTGCCTTGCTGTTTGGTTTGCTTTGGGGCCAGGGCACATCCAACATGCAGTATTTTTCTCATACTTGGTCTGCTTACACATTTGTGTGTGTGTGTGTGTGTGCGCGCGTGCGTGCATGGCTTTGGGAAGCACTGGCCCTTGGGCTAAAGCTACATTCCTAGATCCAGCTTGCAGGGACCTCCACACTCAGCATCATGTCCGCCTCTCCACCCTGCTCTTGTTCCATCCATGTGGGTCCCATCCTGCAGGCTCCTCCTCCCTGCCCCCACACCCTTAGTGCATTCCCCTTCCCCTTCCAGATGTGTCGTGTTCTCCCAGGGCTCCTCAGACTTTCCAGAGGTGGATGTTTCCTCCCAAATTTACTTAGTTCCTGGAATGCCCTTGGTGATAGCATCTCTGCGATGCCATCAAGAGTCCACCTGCCCGTCTCCCCAGCAGACCGTGAGCTCCCAGGGGACATGACTGTGCTCTCTGCCTTATTGTGTTCTCAACCCCCAGCACAGTGCCTGGATCCCAACAGGTGCCTGATACACACTTGTTGCATTAATTTATTTTTATTTTATTATTTTTTAATTTTTATTTTTTACTGTATATACTTATTTATTGAGATGGAGTTTCGCTTTTGTTACCCAGGTTAGAGTTCAATGGCTCGAATCTCAGCTCACTGCAACCTCCACATCTCGGTTTAATCAATTCTCCTGCCTCAGCCTCCCAAGTAGCTGGGATTACAGGCATGTGCCACCATGCCTGGCTTATTTTGTATTTTCAGTAGAGACAGGGTTTCGCCTTCTTGGTCAGACTGGTCTTGAACTCCTGACCTCAGGTGATTCACCTGCCTCAGCCTCCCAAAGTTCTGGGATTACAAGTGTGAGTCATTGCACCCCGCCTATTTTATGTTATTTTATATACAGAATTTCACTCTGTTCTTGCCCAGGCTGAAGTACAGTGATGTGATCATGGCTCACTGCAGCCTGGACCTCTGGGGTTCAAGTGATCCTCCTACCTCAGCCTCCCTAGTAGCTGAGGCCACAGGCATGCACCACCATGCCCAGTTAATTTTCATATTTTTTGTAGAGATGGGGTTTCGCCATGTTGCGCAGGCTGGTCTCAAACTCTTGGGTTCAAGTGATGCACGCTCTTTAGCCTCCCGAAGCGCTGGGATGATAGCTGCGACCCACTGTGTCCGACTTTCGTATGCTTTTTCTAGGCCCAGAGGTCTGTGATTGCACTAGATGCCCTTAGAGCTCCCTTCCATGATAGCCCTAACTTCCTTGCCCTTGGGAGCTGGGAGATTTGCTGCTGTGTATGATTAGCTAACATTGCCTGACTTGTCTGCTCGAGACTGTCAGATCTGAGAGTAATTTCTATGGACCACTGTTTTACAATTTTGTTCCATTAAATCAGAACTATCCATTAAGATTCCAAAGCAGCATTGCTGGCATATAATTTTGCAGTTCTTAAGATTTTCCTCAGTCAGATCTAGCCTTGGAGTGTTTGTGAAATTGCACTGAACGAGTCACTTGTGGACGATGCTGGACACATTGAGACTTTTCTCAGATTATTTTCCCAGTGGAGGCTACTCTGGGTTCAGTTGGGATTTCACTTAACCATTTTCATGTGACTGTGATTATACTTATTCCACAGTATTTTAAAAGTCTTTTAATTTTTATTACCCAAATAGCTTCACTTTTTCAATTTAACTTTCTCTCTGTGCTTGTGTCTTCGATACTTTTTTTTTTTTTTTTTTTTGAGACAGAATATTGCTCTGTTGCCCAGGCTGGAGTGCGGTGGCCCAGTATCTTGGCTCACTGCAAACTCTGCCCTCTGGGTTCAAGGCTGGAACTACAGGTGCCTGCCACCACATCCAGCAAATTTTTGTATTTTTAGTAGAGACAGGGTTTTGCCATGTTGGCCAGGCTGGTCTCGAGCTCCTGACCTCAAGTGAGCCACCCGCTTCGGCCTCCCAAAGTGCTGGGATTACAGGCATAAACCACCTCGTCCAGCCTGTGCCTTCAATACTTTTTCAAAGATTTTCTGCTCCCCGATAGGAAAGCATGCCGGCTGTTGTCACGAACACATCTGGCACCCATGGAACCACTGTAGGCCTTGCTGACAGGTTTTGCTTTGGAAGAACTCATAATAACTTTGGGTCTCTCAGCAGGAACCCCTCGACATCTGCCTCGGCGCACGCCATGTGTAGAATCAGGTGCCTTCACAGCCTTGTTGGTGTAGGGATGGATGGTTCTGTTACGAGAGGCTCGCGGCAGCCTTATTTTGCTAGCGGCTGCACTGTGGGAAACCTTACAACAGTGTGTCAGACACAGGCCCGTTCCGGGTGCCTTGAGACAGCGCCCCTGGAAGAGCTCCACCGTGTTTTTCACAGCCAATCCACAGAATCCTGCTAGACTTGCTCCTTGGTTGCCGAAGGGAACCACCCCTGGGGCCTCTGTGGTCAACTCACTGTATGATGCTTGTGTTCCCTGGAGCCACTGGGCAAATGAGTTGGCTTGAACTTGAACCCTCTTCTCTCTCCTGTGCTTGTTTGTGTATGATAAACTTTCCAAAGATGTTTGAAAAGTAAATGTTTGAATTGCGCATCCTTATTTGATCAATGTTTTGTTCCTGTCAGCACGTCGGACTGGAGCGAATGATCTGTGGCAGGAGGGACGGGGAAGGAACTCGCCTCAGATGGCACCTAAGGGCTCTTTGCAGCCTGACCATTTCCCTCTAGCAGAAGCTGTCTTTTTAGGTAGAAATTAATTTAATGTGGCTTTTTTCTTCTAGTAGAACCTTGCATAGTTTTTCCTGAGAGTCACAATGACAAAGACACCATAACCCTCAGGGATTCTAAGATCTTACACTTGAGTAGGGTAATAGTGACAGCCGCTTTATAAAAATAACATCTTTGCCATTGGAGGAGTAGTATGCACTCAAGGCAGACAACTTGGAAGATTCAGAAATATTACAAGTGAAAAGGTACAGCTGCAACACCCCGAGGTGGCTGCATGTGCCTGTCGCTTCTGTTTCCTTCCACGCTTTTCCTCCGCATAGACGTGGCTTTATTTTTCAACGGTAGCTTACTGTCTCTTTCACTCATCAACAGAGCATAAACATCTCACCGTGTCAATATTTATTCTTTTACCATATGTAGATACGCATTTAATCAATCCCTCGTTGAACATCTTGTTCGGTTCCAGCGTTTTGTTGCTATGGTTTTCCTGTGATAAGCATCTTTACTGATCCATCTTTGCTGACATCTGTTTAATAATTTCCTGAGGATAAATTAGGAGAAATTAGAGTTTTTGAATCGAAGAGAATGTACAGTTTTCCTGAAAACCAAAATAAGAACAGACTTACTTAATCAGTGCCATTCATGTAGAAAATTAAAACAGAATCTGCAGTCCCGCAATCTGGAAGCAACGTTAACAGCCGGGTGAGCCGCCTTTCCATTTCTCACGCATGGGGTTCTGGGGTACGTGTTGGGAAGCAGTGGTTAAGAACATAGAACTGAGCTACATGCCCGGACTCTGGCCCCGCTCCACCACTCCCTAGTTACGTGACCTTGGCGAGTCACCTTAATGTCCTTGGCTTCAGTTTCCTCCTCTGCAAAATGGGGACAATAAAAGTACCTACCTCATAAAATTGTAATAAAAATGAAATGGATTATCGTATACAAAGAGCTCAGAAGAGGCCCTGACACATAGCAAGTACCATGTAAGTGCTTACTATTACTTTATATCCACTTTTTCACTTAACTCATTCTTTGCATATCAGTGAATATTGATCCAGTTATTCTATAGGGTCTTATAATAGCAGTGTACCTTAATTTTTTTTTCTATTTTTTGAGATTGAGTCCCCTCTGTCTCCAGACTGGAGTGCTGTGGCATGATCTCAGTTCACTGCAATCTCTGCCTCCCAGGTTCAAGCAGTTCCCCTGTCTCAGCCTCCCGAGTAGCTGGGACTACAGGTGTGCACCACCACACCCGGCTAATTTTTTATATTTTAGTAGAGATGGGGTTTCACTATGTTGGCTAGGACGGTCTTGATCTCCTGACCTCGTGATCCACCTATCTTGGCCTCCCGAAGTGCTGGGATTACAGGCATGTGCCATCGCACCTGGTTAATTTTGTATTTTTAGTAGAGACAGGGTTTCTCCATGTTGGTCAGGCTGGTCTCAAACTCCTGACCTCAAGTGATCTGCCCACCTCAGCCTCCCAAAGTGCTGGGATTACGGGGTGAGTCACCACGCTCAGCCTGCCTTAATTTTTTAAACCGATCTTGAGCCTCTTGCTAGTATCTCCCTGTGATATGTTGTTAGGGCTGGGATGGATGGGCCCCCTTTTAACAGCCTTTAGATAGACATTTCTAAATCTCCTCTTCAGAAGGAGGACTTACTGTGCCTGTTTGAAAGTGAACCCACTGCTTTCCTATGACTGTGTCTAAGAGTGTGTGCTTTAATGGGTGGCTTCATCCTATCACCTGGGGAGAAATGAAATTGTAAAAACAACTGGGAGCCCAGCCTTTATGCTTAAACTCGAGTGACTGAGACTCCTACAGCTGTGAGGAGCTGCCACTTTGGCCCAGAGGCCAAAATGCACGGCAGCAACCAGGAATTCCAGAACCGTCTCTCACCGTTACCGTCTCCGCCTTTCCTTTATAGGACAGAAAACACAGGGAGTTTCCGGAAGGAAAATTGTCTAACAGCTGACAGCTAGTCAGGACCCACAGCAAAGAAGGAATTGTTTACTTTATTGTTTTTGTCTTAATTTGCCCCATCCTTCAGAATGATTTAACTGGAAAAACAATTCACAGAAAGACTACTAACAGTTAACAAAAATTCAGAATGAAAAGTAAATCCCTCTCCTCCCCAAGACCCCGGCCTCCCAGAGGTTTTGTGTGTTCTAGAAATTCTAGTCCCCTACAAATATACAGCTGTGTCCTTACTGGTTTTCCAGGAATAAGAGCGTACTACAACATTGTTCACTCTTTTGCTTTTTTCATGTAACAGTGTAAAATGGCATTTTTCTTAACCTGTCTGCAGAATGCTTGGAGTTAACATCCGTCAGTGGCAAATGAGCCTGTGACAAAATGATTGAACAGAATGCCTCTCGTCACGTGTAGGGACAATTATTTTCTCTCCAGCTGCCAAACTTCTCTTTAAGGTCTTTTTAAAAGGACCTCTGTAAAAGGTCCTACAAAAGTTAAATAAAACCACTTCTGTCCATCACCTAATGCAAACCGACCCCCCGCAGAACTGGGTGGAATGTGGCATTTCAAGGCCGAGTTTGGCAGCTTGACTGTGCAGCTGTGGGTGCCTGAAGGGACACAGCCTTCCTTCTTGGGCCAAAGCTTCATTTTTAAAATGAGGAATTCAGGATCTAAGGGGAGCCTCACAGGGCCGAGGTGCCTGTCTCATCCTGCATTGTGTCATCCACTCCTGGAACAGTATCCAGGAATGCAGAGAGCCACCATGAATTTCGAGCTCCCTCCCAGTCCTACATCCCACCCATCTGCCCTACACAGAGTGCTTCAGCAGGAAGACCTGGGCTCTGCCAGGACAGCGGTCCCTCACTGCATGGAGGTCATGGTCACCAACAGGACCAGGAAGAGGGACGGGACACTGGCCAGCAGGGTCCACATGCTGGAGGAGGGGCTTCTAGACCCGGGCTCTGTCCTTTCACAGCTGCAAACCAGCTGGTTTCTGTGTCCACCTCCATTGTTAAATGGCCCATTTCTTTGCCAGGAGGGGTGCCCATGCTGGTCATTTTCACTCTGCAACTGACAGACCTCAGTACCGAAGTCTCTTATGAGAGCATGACAACTGCTAGTTATATGTATAAATGTGTAGGTGCTTGCAAACAGTATTTCATTTAATCCTCACAATGACACTCTGGGGTGGGTACATCTTATGATGTCAGGTGAGGACACTTGGACAAGGCCACTCAGCTAATGAGGAGTAGAACTGAGCTTTGAGCCCAGGTCTGTGTGATGGCAAACCCCAACGTTTAACCCCCGTGCCATGAGCAGGGGAACTTTGAAGGGGAGGGTTTACTTCTCACTTTGGCTTTGTCGATAAGCCACACTGTGTGACCTGGGCAAACCCCTCTCCTCTGGGCCTCAGTTTTCCCATATGAACAATTAGAAAGGATTCGTATCATTCCTAAGACTTCCAGAGCTTTGCACCTTCCAATTCTGGAATATTTGAGCTGCCTTGATGTCAGGAGAAATGTGGCATAGTCAAAGGCTGAGGCAAGCGAATGGCTTGGGGCCGGAAGTTTGAGAACAGCTTAGGCTGACACAGTGAGACCTTACCTCTTAAAAAAAAATTAGTTGAGCTTGGTGGTGTGCAGCTGTAGTCCCAGCTACTTGGGAGGCTCAGGTGAGAGGATTGCTTGAGCCCGGGAGTTGGAGGCTGCAGTAAGCAGTGACCTCACCACTGTACTCCAGCCTGGATGGAGACCTTGTCTCAAAAAAAAAGACGACGGAGGGGGACAGCCACCACTGGAACCTGGGAGCTGCTCCATCTCTCCCATCCAGGCCCCATGTGTCTGCTCCTTCATTGCACCACCTAGGAATGGTAGCCGGGCAGTGGAGCAGACAGAGGAGCACAGACTTTGCTGGGCTTGTGGCTTGTCCTCTGAGGGAGAGAGGTGGTTACACAGACCCACAGGCACCTGCTGATGGGCACAGAACTGTGAGAACCCCCCTGCAGGCACCCCCCATCCAAGTTTTCCTTTCAGAATGGACAGAGAAGCCAGCAGACCCAACCCTGCCCTGATTCATGGGTGCTGTTCTGATGTTTCTGAATCGCATTTCCACCTGGCGTCCTCTCCTTGCTGAGTCCTATTACTTTCAGAATTTCCCTGGAAGTAAATATTCTGACACATCGAGAATTTGTTTAAGGCTCTTGGTTCTTGGGAGAAAAGGACTCTGGATCCCTCCAAAAAGTCAACCAAAAATAGATAGTTAGTAGAGAAGGAGAAAGATTCATTTTGGGGACTGCAGTTTGTGACTGTCAAAAGAGTGATTTGATAAGCGGCTTCTGGGAGCAGTTGCTTCCTGGCCCCACCCAGCCCACCCCCCGTTCAGGTCTCCCTTATTCTAACCTTGATGCAGCCACAGCTTCAGGATTTCCTTGGAAGCAGCCTCAGGCTGCCTGGGCCCTCCTCGCCCGGCCCCATGTGTCTGCTCTATACTGCAGCACCTACCATGCCGGGCAGTTGGAAGTCATGTTTTTTGCCTACCCCTCTGGGTAACTGCATTCCAGTGTGACTGTTTCTGAACATGCAGAGGGCACACTGGGAGCATCAGGCCATGATGCTTGGCAGGGGCTTATCTCCCTGCTCTGTAGGGGAGGATCGATGGTCAGAGGCTTTCTGGAAAACAAACGCTCTATCGGTACATTGGAGGAGGTTTACAAACATTGTGCTGCAATCCATTATTGCTTCTTTGGGGTCCACCTCTTAAGGAAATGAAGGATTTGAACTGTGGACAGAAATGCTTCTGGCAAATTTGTCATAAGACTTGAGGGTCAGAAACCCAACGTAAACAGAGGCAGACATGAGAACATATTAGCTAATGTGACCAAGAAACATCAAGGTGTATCTGGCCATAGGCACATCTGGACCCAGGGGCTCACGTGCTGCTGTTTGCTCTCCTGGTGGCAGCATGCCTGCCAGTGGCTCGGGGCCTTCCTCTTAACTGAAGGAGCCCCGTAGACAGAAGGAGGCACTCTTCACAAGGGTTCCACACTTGTCTTAGAACAAAAGCCCTGACTCCGATTGGGCCACTTGCTCAACCTGATCCATCGCTGTGTCCAGAGGGATGGAATAAACCAATTGGTCAGTCCTCAGCCATTCCCTCTCCTGGAGCTAAGGAGGCAAGCCATCCCCACGTGGGCCACACTGTGAGGCAGGGATCCTGGAGGATACCTAGAGTGCTCCTGCCAAAAGAAGGGAGAGACCCTGTGGGGTGGCTCACTCCTATAAACCCAGTACTCTGGGAGGCTGAAGCAAGTCAGGAGTTCGAGACCAGCCTGGGCAACATAGCGAGACCCAGTCTCTACAAAAAACTTCGAAAATGAGCCAGGCAGGGTGGCACATCTGTAGTCCCAGCTACTCAGGAGGCTGAGGCAGGAAGGTCGCTTGAGCTCATGAGGTCAAGGCTGCAGTGAGCTATGATTGCATTACTGAAATCCACCCTGAGTGACAGAGTGAGAACATGGCTTTTTTAAGGAAAAAAAAAGGGTGAATGTTAGACAGGCAAAGGCTGCTGAAGCCCATTACGTTCACACAGCGTCATGGAAAAAAGTGAGAAGTGCAACATACAAGGAGCTCCGGAAGAATGGCTTAAATTGCAGCTTATTCCTAAGGTGGAACATTATGCAGCCATTAAGACATACATATGTTAGAATTAAACTTATGGAAAAAACCTCATGATCGGACTTATGCTAGAATGTGTTGAAAACATAGGTTACAAAGTATGTATGCAGTATAGGTTCAACTGTGTAAAGTATATTTATGGTTTGACAAATGCTGAAAGAAAATATGCAAAAATATTCAGAGTAATTGTGGCAACAGGCATGAATTTTATTCTGTGATCTTGTTTCTTTTCTTTAAAATGTTAAACTACCATTATATGAGTGCCTAAGGAACAAACATGAATTTAAAGAATCCAATCTGCAGAATGATTTCTACTTGAGCAGCACAAGGCTGGGCTGCAGCCACGTGGGAACCGAGCCAGGGAGGGGTGAAGACAGGTCGGGGTGTGGAGGGTGAGGGAAGAAGGGCAGCTCCGCCAAGTCTTCCCATGTCAAACTTAAAGAAAGCTGCAAGCAGGTCTTGGCCCAGCTGGAAGCAAACTGTAGGAGGCGTGGCTGGGAATGGGTTCCCTTAGTTTCTCAGTGCTTAACTCATAAGCCTTCATCCATGGGTTTCTTTGTTTCTTCAGTAAGGCACCCCTTCACACAGTAGATGAATGTCCTTCTGTGTCAGAGAATGTGGAAGGAAACAAGGCATGTCCATGTCCTCTGGAAGTTCACAGTGCCGCCTGAGGACACACATGCACATGACATTATTGTTGCCTTTCTGTGTGTTGTGGGTCTGGCTGGTGTCAGTCATTGGCAGAGGAGGCTTTTGGAGGAAGCCAAGACACCGTGTAGATGGAGCAGCAGCTAATTCTGAGGGAAGGACGGTGGGACGTCCCCCTCGTGATGTTGGTACAAGAGGGATTGGTGAGCAATTGGCCTGGACTCTGTCTCCCAGGCCCCAAGCAAGGCACTGTGGTCACCAGGTTCTGGACAGAAACTGACATCTGGTGGGTGGTCAGATAGTGTGCAGTGGGGATGTTGGGGGCCCAAAGGAAGAGCTGAAGTGGGCACAGGGGCAGAGTGGAGAGCAGGGGGTCCTGCAGGCAAGGCAGAGAGCAGCACAGCAGGTAGAAGGGAGGTGGCCTCATGCCCAGGGACCCAGTTTTCCTAACACAGCAAACAGTCAGGCCCGAGCTCTGTGACCTGTGGCAAGCTAATGTGTGTGTCTCTCTTAGAAACGGAGAATGTATCCTACTCTGCTTGGGGAGTCTGCTGGGGACTAGGGCTAATGAACTGAGGCACCTGGGCTGGAGTCAGGTAGACAGGAGGAACACAGTTCCCAGGAGGAGGACAGGAGAGAAACCTGTGACCCACTCAGCTGGCACCTTGACCTCAGTCATACCAGAAGGTAGATCAGTGTGTCAGATTTTGTTTTCTAAAGAGAGCCATGACTGTCTTCTGTCCATGATGTTCTTTGTAATGTGACCTTGCCACTCTGCGTGGCTTCTGAGCATATGTCATATGCTTCCATCAGCTCTCCCCCTCCTCCTCCAGGGATGCTCACTTGAGGATAGCCACCATACTTTGAGGAAGCCCAGGCCAGATGAGGAAGTCATGTGTAGGCTTGTCCATGGGGAGGTTGTGTGTAGACATGTGCATGAGGAGTCATGTGTAATCATGTGCATGGGTAGTCATGTGTAATTGTGCATGGGGAGTCGTGTGTAGACATGTGTGTGCGGAGTCGTGTGTAGACATATGCATGGAAGTCATGTGTAGACATGCGCATAGGGAGTAGTGTGTGATCATGTGCATGGGGAGTCGTGTGTAATCATGTGCATAGGGAGTCGTGTGTAGACATGTGCGTGGGGAGTCATGTGTAATCATGTGCATGGGGAGGTCACGTGTAGATATGTGGGCTGTCAGCCCCTGTTGAGGTCCCAGTGGACCTAAGGCATCAAAAGTGAGTGAGTGAGGGAGACTAGCAGATGACTCCAGCCTCCATTGTCACCTGAGTGCAACCACCTTTAAGACCCTGAGTAAGAACTGAGCTGAGCCCAGTTAAGCTCCAGAACCATGACAGATTAACAAACTGACTCTTTTTTTGATGGAGTTTCACTCTGTTGTCCACTCTGGAGTGCAATGGTACGAATTTGGCTCACTGCAATCTCTGTCTCCCTAGTTGAAGTGATTCTCCTGTCTCAGCCTCCCGAGTAGCTGGGATTACGGGCATGCACCACCATGCCTGGCTAATTCTGTATTGTTAGTAGAGATGGAGTTTCTCCATGTTGGTCAGGCTGGTCTCAAACTCCCGACCTCAGGTGATCCACCTGCCTTGGCCTCCCAAAGAGCTGGGATTACAGGCATGAGCCACCACGCTCAGCCAACTGTTGTTGTTTTAAGCCACTAAATTTTGGGTGGTTTGTTGTGCTGCAGTAGATCAGAACAATTAGTTTTTCTTTTTGCAATAGACTTGCTTTTTTAACAGCAATTTTAGCTGCAATGGAAAACTGAGCAGAAGGTACAGAGATGTCCATATATTCCCAGTTTGTACACATGCACGGCCTCCCTCATTATCAACATCCTCCATCAGAAGGGTGCATTTGTTACCGTTGATGAACCTACACTGACACATCATCATCACCCAAAGTCCATGGTTTACATTAGGGTTCACTCTTGGTGTTGTTCATGCTGTGGGTTTGGACAAATATATGATGACATCTATGCACTATTCTGGTATCATACAGAGTAGTTTCATGCCCCAAAAATTCTCTGTGTTCTATTTATCTTTCCCTCCCACTAACCCCTGGAAACCACTGATCCGTTTACTGCCTCCATAATTTTGCCTTTTCCCAAATGTCATATAGTTGGAATCACACAGTATGTATATATCCTTTAAGCTTGGCTTCTTTCACTTAGTAATACGAATATAAGATTCCCTCACATCTTTTCATGGCTTGATAATAATAATTGTTATTTTTTGAGACCCAGTCTCACTGCAGGCTGGAGGGTAGTGGTGCAATCACAGCTCACTGCATCCTTGACATCCTGGGCTCAGTGATCCTCCCGCTTCAGCCTCCCAAGTAGTGGGACCAGAGGTGTGGACCACCACACTCGATTAGTTTATTTTTATATTTTGGAGAAATGTGGTCTTCCTATGTTGCCCAGACTGATACGAAACTCCTGGCCTCAAATGATCATCCTGCCTCAGTCTCCCAAAGTGCTGAGATTACAGGTATGAGCCACTCTACCTGGCTTTATTTCTTTTTAGTACTGAATCATATTCCATTTTCTGGATGTATCACGGTTGATTTATCCATTTACCTAGCAAAGAATGTCTTGATTGCTTCCTAGTTTTGGCAATTATGAATAAAGCTGCCAGAAGCATCCATGTGCAGGTTTTTGTGTGGACACAAATTTTCAATTCATTTGGGATAGTTACCAAGGAGTGTTATTCCTGGATCATAAGGTTAGAGCATGTTTCATTTTACAAGAAATCACCAGACTGCCTTCCAAAGTGGTTGTGCCATTTTTGCATCCCTACCAGCCATGAATGAGAGTCTCTGCTGCAGCACATCCTCACCAGCATTTGGTGTTGTCAGTGTTCTGGATTTCAGCCATTCTAATATGTGTGTAGTGGTATCTGGTTGTTTTAATTTGCATTTCCCTAATGACAGTGATATTGCACATATTTTCATATGTTTATTTGCCATTTGTATATCTTCTTTAGTGAGGTGTCTGTTTTGGCAAAAGATGGTCTTTTGCCCATTTTTAAATCAGGTTGTTTGTTTTCTTATTATTGAGTTTTTAGAGTTCTTTGTCTATTTTGGATAACAGTCCTTTACCACATATGTGGTTTGAAAATATTTTCTCCCAGTCTGTGGCTTGTCCTGCCATTATCTTGACAGTGTCTTTCAGGGTGCCAAAGTTTTTAATTCTAATGAAATCCAGCTTATCAATTATTTCTTCTGTGGATTATGCCTTTGATGTTGCATTTTAAAAATCATTGCCAAACCCAAAGTCACCTAAATTTCCTCCTATGTTATCTTCTAGGATTTGTGTAATTCTTCATTTTATGTTTAGATTTCTGATCTGCTTTGAGTTAATTCTTGTGAAGGGTGTAAGGTCTGTGTCTAGATTCACCTTTTCGCATGTGAATGCCCAGTTGTTTCGTTGAAAAGACCATCTTTACTCCCTTTAATTGCCTTTGCTCCTTTGTCAAAGTCAACTGACTATGTTGATGTGGGTCTATTTCTATGCTCTTCATTCTGTTCCATTAATCAAATTGTCTATTCTTTCATTAATACCAGTCTTTATTGCTGTAACTTTACCGTAAGTCTTGAAGTCAGGTAGGGGAGGTCCTCTGACTTTCTTCAGTATTAAGTTAGCTATTCTGGGCCTTTTACCTTTTCATATACACTTTAGAATCAGTTTATTGATATCCATAACGTAACTTGCTGGAGTTTTTATTGGGATTGTGTTGAATCTATAGAATTTGGAAAGAATTTGGGATAAGGCTTCTTATCCATAAACAAATAATATCTTTCTATTATTTAGTTCTTCTTTGACTTCTTTCATCAGAGTTTTTTAGTTTCCCTCATATAAATATTTTTGCATATTTTGTTAGATTTATGCCTAATTACTTCATTCTTTTGGGTGCTGATGTAAATGGTATTGTGTTTTTAATTTCAAATTCGAATTGTTCATTGCTGGTGTATAGGAAAGTGACTGACTTTTGTACAATAACCTTATATCCTGCAACTTTGCTATAATTGCTTAATCCCAAGAGGAATTTTTTTCCCATTCTTTTGGATTTTCTGCAGTCAGAACAGGTTTTTAAAAAAAACTTATACCCTACTTATTTGCTACTAAGATCTCATCTATCTAATGATAGATTTTGTTGGGGAATGGGTAGGAGCTGAGAGGGGAAAAAGAACTATCATGCCATGAAAGGTGCACAATAATTGTAAAACAGATCCTAATTTAAGGTACTTTAAAATATCACATGAGAAAATATGCATCTTAGATCATTCTTTTCCCTAGAAGCACAGTGCACCCTGAGCTCCTTCTTAGAGTAGAAGGTGCAGCAGTGTTGCGGCCCCGTGGCTCCAGGTTGCCAGGGGCGGAATGCCAGTAGCTAAGACCCAGGCTGTCCAGGGAGCTATGGATGTCAGGACAGCCCCAGATCTGCATGGGGCCAAAAGCCTGGTGTTCTGGGATTGGAGATAAGGTGGTGCAGCTCTTGTCCACCCTGGGGCCTTTTCCAAGCAGCCAGTGTCAGGGGCCTAAGTCCACAGGCTGCCAAATTGGTGCGTGTTCGTTTTTTTCTGTGTTTGGCATAAGAAAGCAACTTCTAGGCACGAAAGAGCCAAACAAAAGAACAAACAATAACCCAAGGATAACAAAACACCACTTTTTGCAGTAGACATGTGTGGTTTCCTTCTGTAGGGATTTTCTGCTCACAGCCCCTTTACAGCCTCTTGGAAAATCTCGACCTCAGGGACTCACCTCTCAAGCCCAGGGCTACAGAGGCCGTCACGTGACTTGGGCCTGGCCAATTAGCCTATCTGTTGGCTTGGCCTTGGTGATTGGTTCAGCGATGGTCCTGTGACTGCAGCTGGTCCAATGAGAGCCCTCCTCAGGACTTCTGCCAGGACTTCCTGGGAACCCCCTGGTGTACCCTTTCTGATGGGGTTGCCAAACCCTTAAGAAATCATCCTCGAGCTGGGATCGGTGGGGAACAGCCTAGGGAAGGGGATGGTGAACCTGCCTAAGAGTGAAGCCACCACAGAGGACAGCAGGCAAGGAGGAGGGTCCTGATGTGATTGTCTGAGGCTCTGGGTCCCGGTGCTGGAAGGCAGCCACACTCTGGCATTTTCAGATACACGAACCAGCAACCCCCTTTCATACTGAATCCTGTTTGACCAGGTGTTTGTCACTTGACTGACATCCTCTAAGAATTGTGCAGTGGGCCGTGTGCTGCCAGCCACCTCCTTCCGGAAAGACAAACTCTCAATGCTCTCAGAAAACAGGCTGTGTCTATGCCTCTCTCTCTCCTTCCTAGAACCTGAGGACGTCCCTCCTGACTCCTCACACCTAGGGCTGACCCCGACCTCCTCTGAACCCCATACCCGTGCAGCCCTGCCTAGCGATCGTGCTCAGCAACACCCACTTGGTATGCAGCTGCTTGGGCATCCGTCTGTCTTTGTCTTCTCCTCTGGAGAATGAGTCCTGGGGAGCTGGAGCCCAATTGGCCCTCCCCTACAGGCCTGGGCACCCTTCCTGGCACTTGCCTGGTGCTCCGTGAACTGAATGGGAAAAGGAAAGCAGACCAAGTCACCTGGAAAGCACGCATGAGACGAAGAAGGATCACTGGTCTTGGAATCCAAAAGTAATGGGCAGCATCGTGGCACTGCAGCTGTCTGGCTATTTGCTTGGGCAAATCCTGGCTTCTTCGTCTCCAGCTGCCTTGTCCATGGCAGAAAGGTCATGGGCCTAACCCTCGTTGTGTCACAGTGAAAGCATGCTCAGGGCAGCATGTGGACTCTTACACAGGTTCCTGTTCCCTGGGAAAAAAGCATGCCCAGAGCTGCCTGCTTTACATTCGCAATCCCCTTCAAACCTCCCTGCTACTGGATCAGGGAGGCTCCATTTTACAGATGAGGAAACTAGACACAGTGAAGTTGAGTCAGTTGCTCAATGCCGCACAGCTGGTCATCGAAAAAGTTGTCCTTGAGCCCAGATCTGTCAACCCCAGAGCCCTGGGTCCTGGCTTTTTTTT
>PVKP010034007.1:0-24570 GCA_004027715.1 Plecturocebus donacophilus | reverse complement strand
GAACCTTCTCTCTGGATGCCCTTAGCATTTTCTCCTTCATTTCAACCCTGGTGAATCTGACGATGATGTGCCTTGGGGTTGCTCTTCTTGAGGAATATCTTTGTGGTGTTCTCTGTATTTCCTGGACTTGAATATTGGCCTGCCTTGCTAGGTTGGGGAAGTTTTCCTGGATAATATCCTGAAGAGTATTTTCCAGCTTCGATTCATTCTCTTCGTCACATTCAGGTACACCTATCAAACGTAGATTAGGTCTTTTCACGTAGTCCCATATTTCTTGGAGACTTTGTTCATTCCTTTTTCCTCTTTTTTCTGTCATCTTGCCTTCTCATTTTATTTCATTGAGTCGATCTTCGACCTCTGATATCCTTTCTTCTGCTTGGTCAATTTGGCTGTTGAAACTTATGCATGCTTCGTGAAGTTCTCGTGTTGTGTTTTTCAGCTCCATCAACTCACTTATATTCTTCTCTAAGTTGTCCATTCTCGTTAACATTTCGTTAAATCTTCTTTCAAGGTTCTTAGTTTCTTTGCATTGGGTTAGAACATGTTCTTTTAGCTCACAGAAGTTTCTTATCATCTACCTTCTGAAGCCTGATTCTGTGAGTTCATCACAATCATCCTCCGTCAAGCCTTGTTCTCTTGCTGATGAGGAGCTGCGATCCCCTGTAGGAGGAGAGGCATTCTGATTTCGGGTGTTCTCAGCCTTTTTGCACTGGTTTCTTCCCATTTTTATGGATTTATCCACCTGTCTTCTTTGTAATTGCCGACTTTCAGATTGGGTCTCTGAGTGGACGTCCGTCTTGTTGGTGATGAAGTTTTTTCTGTTTCTTAGTTTTCCTTCGGGGGGCGCACCTTCCCCACAGAGCTGGGCCTTCCTGGGTTCAGCTGTGCTTGTTCTCAGTCCTCAGCGCTTCCAATTGCTGTTCTCCTTGTGAGGATGGGACCAGTGGAGCCCGACTAAAAGGGCACCCAGTCCCGTACACTCCGCACCGAGAAGCGCCATGCCAGCCAAGAGTCGCGCTGGCGACCCGTGTGGCTCCTTCGCCGGGGATCTCCCAGTCTGTGGGCATCAAAAATCCATCTGCAATTGCGGCATCCACTCGCTCTCTGCGCTTTCACTGGGAGCTACAATCCTGAGCTGCTGCTACGTGGCCATCTTGGATCTCTCTCCCTCTTTTTAAAAATTCTAAATAATTAGTTGTGTGTGTGGAAACTCACATTTGCATACTTTACCCTTCGCTTGCTTTGTATTTTCCTCCATTCCTTATTGGAAGCACGTGAAGAGCTAAATGTTCAGGACACATTGTCCTCTTCAAGTTGCTCAGTGGGCACAGGAAGGCTCAGATGGTCTCCTTCCTCATCATTTTAACTCCTCCTCAGACATGGACACGTGGTAAATCAGGCGAACCTCATTTGCAACAGTGTCAGCCTGGAGCATTTTAAACTTACAGGATTGGCCAAGGAAGGAACAGTTGACGTCTGGAAACTGGGCTAGCTCTGGCCTGTGAGGATGGCCTCGGGGCTGCCTTCTGTCTCTGTTCCTACTGCTGTGGAAGGACCTGCAGCAAAGCCAAATGGTTCTGAGTAGAGACACTCCCTGAGAGTCTGGGGACGGCCGCAGACAGCGTGTGGCCAGAGTGAAGGAAGACCCACATGCGTTGGAATTCTCCAAAGGGAGTCTCGTAGTTTTGGGACAGTCTTGGTACTTTTCAAACATTCCTTCTTGATCAGAAAACATTTTCAACACCGTTTCTTAGACATATTTTTCATGCAGTTGTATTTGTGATTTTATTGCTAGAGTCAAAAATAAAATTTTTTTCGTAAGAAAATGGTTCCTAAATTTCTCCCTCTCTGGATCCATTCTGTCCTCTGCTGCAAAACTCGTGCTTCATGGCACCTAAACTCTAGATTTCTAGGAGGACTGGCTGTAGCCATCTTCGAGTAGGCCCTGCTGACACACAGCAGTAAATCGCCAGGTCATAGGGGCCGCATGGGGTGTGGCCATGTCGGCTCTGTCTGAACTCCAAAGCCTGCACCTGTGACCTCCTCTCCACCAGGGTTCATGGCCGTGAGCCACTCGAAGCCTCGGAATCCTCCCCTAAGAGTGAGATTGGCCTGTGGACCACAGGAAGGGCAGTGGATGGGAAGGAGAACAGGTGTTCGTGCCAGGGAAAGGCCTGGAGACCGGGCCACTGGACACGGACGGGGAGAGACAGTGCGGGAGCCAGTGACCAGCCAGGAGCAGCAAGAACACGTTGGAGAAATCAGGGGAGGCGGGGCGGGAGCTTGGACAGTGTGAGCCCAGGGAAGGCATGTACCCTAAGACTTATGTGCCATAGGTGAACGCCTCGTAGGAAAACAGGCAAAGGGGGCAAAGAGTGGGGATATTCAGAGCAGCCGCTGTAGGAAACAGTAGAGTGCTTCCTTGAAAAATTAAGTAGGAAACAGTAGGGCACTTCCTTGAAAAATTAAACAGACTCCCCAGACGATCCAGCAATCCCTCTCGTGTATATCCTGAAGAATTGATAGCAGGGACTCGGATAGAGATTTGCACAGCCATGTTCATCCAGCTGAAAGGCGGAAACAACCCGGGTGTCCATGATGGTTGAAGGGGTAAGCGAAGTGTGGGCTGTACACACTGTGGAATATCATTCAGCCTTGAAAGGAAGGAGATTCTGATACATGTTATGATATGGTCCCTCAAGGACATTGTGCTAAGGGAAATAAGACACATCCTGTGTGGTTCCACTTACATGAGGACCTGGAGCCATCAAACTCAAAGAGACAGAAAGTAGCAGAGTGGCTGCTCGAGGCTAGAGCGGGGAGCAATGGGGACCGAGTGTTCCATGGGACAGAGTTTCAGTCTGTGAGGTGGCAAAAAGGTCTAGAGATGGATATGGTGGTAGCGCAGCAATGTGAATGTACTTAATGCTCCTGAGCTGTATGTTTACAAATGGTTAAAGTGGTAAATTTGGGCTCGGCACAGTGGCTCACCCCTATAATCCCAGCACTTTGGGAGGCCAAGGCAGGAAGATCACGAGGTCAGGAAATTGAGACCATCCTGGCCATGGTGAAACCCCGTCTCTACTAAAATACAAAAAATTAGCCGGGCGTGCTGGCATGCACCTGTAGTCCCAGCTACTCAGGAGGAATCGCTTGAACTGGGAAACAGAGGTTGCAGTGAGCTGAGATGGTGCCACTGCACTCCATCCTGGGCAACAGAGCAAGACTCTGTCTCAAAAAAAAAAAGGGTAGATTTTGTGTTATGTACATCTTCACACGCCCACACACAGAGTGGGTGACTGGAGAGATGCCTGTGACGTCTGAGCAGGCTCTGTCCGGAAGGGCAAGGCTGCTGGGCGCTTCAGCACTCCCTCTCCTGCAGCCCCAGCTCCCTCAGCCACAGCAGCTCCCCTGATTCTACTTCGTTCCACGTTCCTGGGGTCATTCTCGGAGGCAGCGCATGTGGCGCAGTGTGCATTCCTAATAGACACACGGTGGGACAAGGCTGGGGCTTATGCTTCTGGTCACCTCCATCCCAACGAGCCCTGGAAAGATGGTCTGGAAAGAAGAGTGTGTTTGTGATATTCAGGAGTGAGAGTCTTGGACTCAAAAGATGCTCATTTATTCTTGGTTAATTTTCTGATTGAGTGAAAAGTCCTGGGTAGGCGTCGATTTAATCGACTTGAAAAGGAATAAAAGATCTATAAATATTTATCTGTCAAATTGTGGCTGGAACCATGAACCCATACATCTTTCTTTTCACTCAGCTGTTAGTTGGATAGGGCAAAAATATATTCCTTTTATTAGTGATTCATGTGTAGGTGTTATCTTTACCATGTTTTAAAGCAGCCTTGCGGAAAGCTTGTATGTTCAAGTATACAGATTCCATAGCAATTAATACTGATTAGAAGAAAGGAGAGGTCAGGCATGGTGGCTCACGCCTGTAGTCCCAGCACTTTGGGAGGCTGAGGCAGGTAGATCACGAGGTCAAGAGGTCAAGACCATCTTGGCCAACATGGTGAAACCCCGTCTTTACTAAAAATACAAAAATTAGCTGGGCGTGGTGGTACATGCCTGTAGTCCCAGCTACTCGGGAGGTTGAGGCAGGAGAATTGCTTGAACCTGGGAGGCGGAGGTTGCAGTGAGCTGAGATCATGCCACTGCACACCAGCCTGGTCAATAGAGCGAGACTGCATCTCAAAAAAAAAATGGGGGGAGAAAAAAAAAGAGAAAGAATCAATGCTCATATTTTGTACTACTCTCTGTGTATAGATAGTATGAAAAATACTATATTTCATCAAATCCAAGATGTGATAAAGTTGTAAGATGCACCTTTTTATGTACCACAGAAACCAGAAGGGCTTCCAATGATACAAGACATCCATATCGCTTAGAATTTTTGTAACTATTGAAGAGTTCTTTTAGGCTGACAGTTATTTAGACCTGGAAATGACAACGTGAATAGACAGGGCCAAGTTCAGCCCCTCCAGGCAACGTGACCTGTTCCTGGTTGCTGTGGGCAAGGGGCTTATAGGAGGTATCAGATCATAAGATAGATCTGGATTTCAGAGGTGTTAAAAAACCATGGGCCAGGTGTGGTGGCTCACACCTGTAATCCTAGCACTTTGGGAAGCCAAAAAAGGACAATTGCTTGAACTCAGGAATTCGAGACCAGCCTGGGCAACGTAGCAAGACCTTGTCTCTACAAAATATGTAAAAATTAGCCATGTGTAATGGTGCACACCTCTAGTCCCAGCTACTCAGGAGGCTGAGGTAGGAAGATTGCTGGAGCCCAGGAGGTTGAGTTTGCAGTGAGCCAAGATTGCACCACTGCACTCCAGCCTGGGCAACAGGGCGAGACTCTGTCTCACACACAAAAAACAGGGGTGAGCAAATGTGTCTTAGAATTTTTAAAAAATCATCTTTGTATTCGCTTACATTAGTGGCATGTTGTGTTCTTTTGATGAAATGTTTCTGCTTCCCCAAAACGAATATTTTGTAAATTTAGAATCACATACTAAAATCTTAGATTATGGTCTGCAGCCAGTGGGTCCACACAGAATGGGATCTCGGCCAATCATGGTTTGAGCCCACTCTTGTACACTGTAGTATTTGCTTATTATGGTGAAGAATAGCCCCAAATATTTAATAAACATTTGCAATTATATGAAGCATCTTCTATTTTAATTTTTTTCCCATACGGCTCTGTGCAAACTCAGGCAGAGCTTGGCGGCAAGGCGAGGCTTTTAATGCTTGTGAATTTTAGGTTACCCATTGAACCTTGTTTTTCCTCTGGATTTATTTGCTGGAAACTATTATTTACAAAGAGGTTGTGAAATAAACGCTCGCAGAGGAATGGAATCCTTAGCCTGAGGGCCTTGCTCAAGTTCAGACACGGGTTGGCTCCCGACCCCCTACGTCTGAGTGGCGTGTGTGGCTCTTGTTGCTGGCCTGTGTGTGGACTCTAGGGTGTGTTTTGTCATTGCAGCAGCCAGTTGACCTGGAGGGACGTCCAGCACCTGCTAGTGAAGACATCCCGGCCGGCCCACCTGAAAGCGAGCGACTGGAAAGTGAACGGCGCGGGTCATAAAGGTGCGGCAGTGGCATTCCTGTGGCGCACCGGGTGACCCTGGAGTGTATAGGAAGGGGTGGTGTGAATTCCTTAAAAGGAATCTCCAAATAGCATTCATTGTTGTGATTAATTGTGTGTCACAAGAATTTAAAACACATGTGCAGCTATTTAAGAAAAGGATCCTGGAAGCTCGCACTGACATTAAGGAAGAACCCTCTGGTAACAAGAGTCCGGGGTCCCCTAAATTCTATGACTTTTGCCACACCCAGACACCGCCTATACCAATATTTACTCATAATTCTCTCTCTCTCTCTTTTTTTTTTTTTTGAGATGGAGTCTCACTGTTTCACAGTGGCACGATCTCGGTTCACTGCAACCTCCTCCTCCTGGGTTCAGGCAACTCTTCTGCCTCAGCCTCCTGAGTAGCTGGGACTATAAGTGCCCACGACCACACCCAGCTAATTTTTGTATTTTTGGTAGAGACAGCGTTTCACCATGATCAGGTTGGTCTTGAACTCATGTCCTCCTGATCTGCCCACCTCAGCCTCCCAAAGTGCTGGGATTACAGGCATGAGCCGCCACGCCCAGCAAAATCATGGTTCTCTTTACGCCAGGAGCAATGGTGTGTGCCTATAGTTCCAGCTACTAGGGAAGCTGAGGCGGGAGGATTGTGAGCCCAGGAATTTGAGTCTAACCTGGGCAACAGAGCAGGACTCTGTCTCTCAAAAAAAAATTACTCCCCCCACTACTTTTTTTGACATAAAGAAATGTATTTTAAAAGGAAACTCTGCTACATCTAGTTAATCCTAGGTTTGCTGTGTAGCTGTATGTTTTTCTAACGTGCAGTAAAACAAATCCATAATTATTAGAATAAATGTTGTGTGTATGCCCCCTCGGGACAACTTGCACCCTTAGCCCTGAGTAGCTCTGTGACTTTGAGACTTGCCTTCAGTTTCCTCATCTGTACAATGAGGACATTAAGATAGTTTTATAAGTTACTTTCTAACTGTAAAATTTCTGTTGGCCAGCCCCTATGTTATAAAAGTAAGTCACAGGACAGTGGGGCCTCTACCCCCAGCCCCTCGTGGGAAAGACCTAGGTACCATGAAATTAACCCATGGTCAGGGCTTGATTAAACCTAGATATCTGGTGCCTTTGGAGCAGGTAATTATAGGATGTGCCACTGGCTTTGTCTGCCTGACTTCTTATTAGGTATACTGAAAAATATTTCATTTGGCCGTAGTATTTACGTTAGGGAGGAATTCTTTTTTTAAACCTCTTCTGAAGCTCAGGTCTAACTATTTTGACACCCAGTCTGATACCACTGTCTGTAAAATATAGGTCAAACGTAGTTACCCGAGTGCCAAGAGCCATTCCTTTTAACAAGGAGGCCATTGAGTGGGTCTAATTCATCTTTGTTTTGCAGGAATGTTGCTGGTAGTGGTGTGCTGTAACAAGAGCTGACCTACATTTCAATTTTGGCCTAATTTAATAGGAAAACAGATTCTATCTAGTTCTTGACCTTGCCTCTTAAACTTTGAAAATCTCCTGCCCTGGCTGAATTAAATACCAGACTGGGCCAGTTCGCAAGCCTGTCTCTGTGCTGTGCCACTGCTTTCCCGGCATGCTCTGGGAGCTCAGCAGGGGACAAAAATGGCAAAAAAGATGAGCACAGCCTTGTGTTACTGCATTTTGGGCACGTGGTAGTTGTGTGAACCAAGAGGTCTCAGATTTGGTTTCTCTTGTCTGGTCTAAGATTCAGGGAGCATAGATACTGACAAGTCCTTTTAATCTAAAGAAACCTATCCTTGTCTCAAAAAAAGAAAGTCCTAGACCTTCTCAACACTTCTACTCTGTACCAAAACGGGATGAGTTTTCTGGCCCACACTCCTCAATTAAGCAGAAGGAGTTGGGTTCAGGGAGAGAGATAAGCAGCTGGAACCTTTCAGCAGCCCTCAGAGGGACCCATCCTATAGCCTGGGGCCCCCAGGAGACCTCGAGTGTCACAGTGCCTCTGTCCCCCATGGGGCCCCGCAGATCTAAGAGTCAGCCTCGCTCCCTTCCCGGGAGAGGCAGAAGAGCCTGGCTCTGAAGGGCCTGTCTTTTCAGTTAGCCATTTCTATGGATTTGGCTTGGTGGACGCAGAAGCTCTCGTTGTGGAGGCAAAGAAGTGGACAGCAGTGCCGTCGCAGCACATGTGTGTGGCCGCCTCGGACAAGAGACCCAGGTAAGGCTCTGCTGTGGCATCGGTGACTTGTCAGGCATGTGGGTTTGGACCTGACTCTGTTGTGAGGTGTGGTGGGGGCAGGTGTTTACATATACATTCTGTTCGCATGCATTCTGTTTACTCATGCATTCTGTTTGTGTGCACAGTGCATGCCTGCACGTGTCTGCTGCATTTCCTCTTGTGGATTGTGCAGCTGGGAAAGGAATCACTTTTTTTTTTTTTTTTTTGAGACAGAGTTTTGCTCTTGCTGCCCAGGCTGGAGTGCAATGGCACGATATTGGCACACCGCAACCTCCGCCTCCCAGGTTCAAATGATTCTCCTGCCTCAGCCTCCCAAGTAGCTGGGATTACACATGTGCCACCACACTTGGCTGATTTTGTATTTTTGGTAGAGACAGGAGTTCTCCATGTTGGTCAGGCTGGTCTCGAACTCCCGACCCAGGTGATCCGTCCGCCTTGGCCTTCCAAAGTGCTGGGATTACAGGCGTCATCCACTGCGCCCCGCAGGAATCACTTCTTAATCCACCCGTGTTTTGAGGCGTCTTCCCCTTTTGTGGCAGATTGCTCCCTGATAGAGGGTCACTTCCTCAGCCTGAATCGCTTAGCCTAGTCTTGGAAATTCTTACCCGTGTTTAGCATATCAGACCGAGCCAGGGAGCCACGCCTTCCAGAAGGGTGAACTGAGGAGCAGCTGCAATGTCCTTTCTCTCCACCTGCTAGAGGTTGGTGCTGTAGCCCCCACCCAGCCTGCCCACCCTGGGGGCCTGCAGTGTGACTCCACCCAGCCTCAGTCGGACCCTTCTCTGTTGTGGGATGCGGGGGCGCTGCTTGTTATCCACAGTATATAGCAGCCTTGCGTGGCTCTTATCTGGCCCCGTACAACCTTCTTCAGGCCTAAGCACTGGGATTTTTAAACAAGGCTTGAGCAGTGTGCTACAGGGCCTGGCTTCATTGCTCTCCCATGAGCAGGCCACACCCAGCACTGATCTTTGGAGTAAGCTTTTCTAAATCTGTTATGTTTGTTCATTGCAGTTTTTATTTATTTATTTATTTATTTATTTATTTATTTATTTGAGGCCGAGTTTCACTCTTGTCGCCCAGGCTGGTGTGCAATGGTCCGATCTCAGCTCACTGCAACCTCCACCTCCCGGATTCAAGCCATCCCCTTGCCTCAGCCTCCCGAGTAGCTGGGATTACAGGAACCCGCCACCAAGCCTGGCTAATTTTGCCATGTTGGCCAGGCCGGTCTCAAACTCCTGACCTCAGGTGATCCACCCGCCTCAGCCTCCCAAAGTGCTGGGATTACAGGCATGAGCCACTGTGCCTGGCCAAAATTTTTGCTTTTTAAAAAAATCATCCAGCTGGGCGCGGTGGGTCATGCCTGTAATCTCAGCACTTTGGGAGGCTGAGGCGGATGGATCATGAGGTCAGGAGTTTGAGACCAGCCTGACCAAGATGGTGAAACCCCATCTCTACTAAAAATACAAAAATTAGCCGGGCAGGGTGGCAGGCGCCTGTAATCCCAGCTACTCAGGCGGCTGAGGTAGGAGAATTGCTTGAAGCCGGGTGGCAGAGATTGCAGTGAGCCGAGATCGTGCCACTGCACTCCAGCCTGGGGCAATAAAGTGAGACTCCGTCTTAAAAAAAAAATAAATTAGCCATAAAGTAAATCAGAAAGCAAGAACCCTACCCTACTAAGGGAGGAAATCGGATTATTCTCCTGAACTCTGCTGTTGCAGAAGTTCTATTAAGGAGAACGGTGTTTTCTCTGGGCCTTACATCTGATACAGAATGGAGTGCGATTTTCCCATAACTACTTGTTCCCTTCAGAAAACGTATTTGAAAAAGAAATATGATGCGATGATTAAAAGCGGTATGTTGCTTTATCAACAAATACAGATCACTCTCTTTAGATTGCCTCTCCCTTGAATATGCCTCTACTCTCATAATGCACTCTTTTGCCACAAAATGTTGAGAAAAAACGTTTCTGGTGGATGCCTTGTGTATGGTAGGAATGCAGAGAGTATGTGTTGGCCGAGCAGCGATCTTTTGAAAAATTACCTTTTTCTCCCGTGGCTAATTGCACCTGACCGCTGAGTGATGATCACTCCAGGCCTGACAGGTTGGCCAGCCACCCAGCAAGCCTCAGTCTTGACTTCTTAAGGCATCAGCTTCTCTGAGGAGCCTTAGACTGTCAAATTGAAAAGAAGTGGGAGAGTCTTTGAGATAAAGGAGGTTTTGCCTTCTCTGTCTTTGTTGGGAAATGCCTGGACCCTCAGAGGCTAGGTGAGGGAGGTGGGCTCCTGGGTCTGGTTCCTGACCCCGGGGGCTGCCCTCTGCCCCGGCGCCTCGGCTGGTGTCCCCATCAGGGCCGCTCCTGAATGAAGCATTCTTCTCCTGCCAGAAACCGTTTTAAGATGGCAGAGTGGTGCCTAGGTGGCGAATGGTTGTTTTTATTTTTATTTTATTTTGTTTTTTAAGTGAAAGCACACAGAGTCTAGACAGTGCAGTTTGAGAGGACCCGCCGTCACATACAGTGTGACATTGTTCCTGTCCTTTGAGAAAAGTAAGGACCCTCAAAACTCCAAGAGAGGAGAAGAATCAGACTTCTGTTTCTAAAGAAAAGTCATCTTTACCTTTAGCAGTTTCAGACTGTTTCTGGAATATTCAGCCAGCCTACCGTCTCACACCACTTGCTTATCAAACCGCTTGCTTAACTCTGTAATGTGGCTGTCACAGAGGACATAAGGGCCTCTAGAGACAGTGGTGTTACCAAGTGGAGTTCAATGCCTCCCGTCCTCCACTGGGCCTCCTCTCCTGGCAGGGAGCTCCAGCCAGCTCTGCCACCGAGCCTGCCTGCCCGCCTGTTGGGGTCATCTGCACCTGAGCTGCTAGTATCCCCACGGCTCTGCGTGTTTTCCCTATTGGGGTTCCCAGCTGCTAGGATCACGTGGCTGAAAATGAAAGGAAGTGTTCCCACAGCATTTTCCTGTCTTGTCTGACTGCCCCCTCTCCACGTGTATTTCTGGGTCTAGCTGTCTACTCTGTTGGCCCCATCCTGGTTTCTTCCTCCCATGGTGGAATCCTAGGACTTTCTGAATGTCTCGAACCTGTCCTCAGCTGCTTCCCACGGTGAAGAGCAGAGCAAGAGGGAAGACAGAGAGAGCATGTATATCCTCCTTTATCCACCTGTCTCTTGTGCAGCCATGTGCACTGTGTGGATATGGTCACTGTCTTTCCTCTTGAACAGGAGAGAATGCTACCCTGGTGTGACCAAAGGTCAGATAACCGTGTTCACTGGATGTTAAGTACAGGAGTCCTCTAGATGAATCAGGTATCCACACCTGCCAGGCCTATGGTACTAGTGCATGTGGTCCTGAGGGTAAGGGGCTGGGATGTTAACACGCCCACCCCTCTGGTCATGTGCAGGGGCAAGAATGAAGATCCTTGGTACCTCTCTCCACCACCGGCCCTGGGCTGGGATGTGGTCAAGGTTCGAGGAGTCTGTCCTCGTGACAATGACTGACAGAAGGAGTCAAATGAGCCACCCTGTCTGCACGTCCTGTGCTCCCAAACTACCATTGCATCCAGCACCCCGAATGACTGCACAGTGCTCATACCTCGTCCCCCATGGTGTCCCCCTGCTGAGCTGCTATCTCCAACACTGCCCCAGTGGCTGACATCACAGCCACTGCCTGCCCTGAGTCATGCTCGGGCCAAAAGGCACAGAAAGGCCACCAGCACAACACAGTGAGGGCTGCAGAGGAGAGAGCCAGGGCCATGATGCCAGGCCCCTTCAGGAGGCAGCTCTGTCACTTGAAACAAGGCCATCCATGGTGTGAAAAGGGTTAGCCAAAAGGGGTCCCCAAGTGATATGCTGGCATTTCTCATCTGGACGCTGCACATTTGGGGACTGCGGGATTTGAGCCTGTCTCTGTCTAGATCCACCTGAAAGATAAGACGTCCCTGGAAGGGTAGAGAAAATCAGGAGAGAGGGGACCTCAGGGAGGGCTGGGTCTGGGTGAGGATCAAGGAGCCAGGCCCCTGCTGTGAGGCACCACCATATCATGCTGGCAGTCTCTTTGCTGCCTGGTGTTCTCCCTGCCCCAGAATAGACTGAGCCCCAGAACCGAGGTGGTGGTGTCTGAGCCACCTCTCCATCCCACACGGGGCAGGGCCCATCATAGGCAGCTTTCAGGAAATGCTAAATCTAAATGCAGAAGCGAGAGGAATTCACTTGAACTGAATGACAGCTACTGATAGCAAAAGACAGTGACTTGCTGGAGTCCTCCAGGAGAGCACCAGTTGAGAGTGCGGGCTGTGCCGGGGCCTCTGCTGTGATCGTCAGACTCGCAGACCAGGGGCGTGTCGACCTACTCCTGGGCACAGTGGTTTCCATCTGTTTAAAACCTGTTTCAATTGAACAAAGGTGAATAGCATCATCACCAGTGACATCTGCCTGTGAAAATGATTTTAAGATCTGTGTGTATTAAATAGAAGGATAGGCTGGGTGTAGTGACTCGTGCCTGTAATCCCAGCACTTTGGGAGGCCAAGGCAGGTGGATCATTTGAGGTCGGGAGTTCAAGACCAGCCTGACCGACATGGAGAGATCCTGTATCTACTAAAAATACAAAATTAGCTGGGTGTGGTGGTGCACACCTGTAATCCCAGCTACTCGGGAGGCTGAGGCAGGAGAATCACTTGAACCTCGGAGGTGGAGGTTATGGTGAGCTGAGATTGCACCACTGCACTCCAGCCTGGGCAACAAGAGTGAATCCCTGTCTCAAAGCATAATAATAATAAAAGAAGGATAAAGTTGATATTTGTATAGCTTTCCTTCAAGTGAAAAAGAAAATTAAGCTTAGTATTATTACGATGAATGAAATAGAGGCCCAGCTATTAAACATCCTATTTGCCTCTTGATTTTTCTAGCCAGTACTTCTTTTGCTGCTTTGAAAATCCAGGCTCCTGAGAAACAGTTTGTGATATGCATGACTCCCACCTCAGTGCTGGGAAGACTGCAACAACAGGGCCTTTTAAACCAACACGAAGCAGTAAGAACCTCCCTACACGTCTTTCATTTTTGCTGGTTTGGAAGGCTGCTGTCTAGAAAGAGCTTACAGTTTGGCTTGTCCTGTCTTTTAAAGAAATCCCTCACACATCCACACAAGATACCTCACACCCGAAAGCCAATGTGTTGCGTTGACTATCAAGGATTATCTGCAGAGCAGATCATCTTTTTGTAGATGTTCAGGAATTACCTCTGGATTATCCACATATCACCTACTTTGCTGGAATTTCGTTATAGACTGCATATGGTGGTTGTTTTAAAACAACTCTATTTATAAAGACATACGGCTGTGGGGGATCAATAATGGAATGTGATTATAAAGGCACTTACTCTATGCCAGGCATTGCTCTAAGCACTTTACACTGAAATCCCCAATAAACATACGAGGCTAGGGTACTATCTTTATCCGATTTTATAGAGGAAGAAATGGAGGCACAAAGGAGTGAAGAACTTAGGCCCAGAGTTAGGGTGCTGCGGGGTTGAGCTGCTCCTGCAGGCTGCTTGTCTCCAGAGTTCACCTTGCCCCTCTAGGCAGGAACTCAGGCGGTACTCAGCCAAGTAGAGCAACCTGCCCACCTCCTAGATAGACCTTACCTCCTTGACCTCCGTGTCTCCTGGTAGCTGGGGACACCGCCTCCAGGGATGATATAAAGTACCCTGATCCTGGCTGCCTAGAGGGTCCTCGAGCCTTGGCCGGGTGCCAGTGCCAAAGAGCACAGCTGCCAGTGGCTCATCTGCAGCAGGTCAGCTGGACAAGCAGGTGAGGCCAGGACCCCAGCAGCCTGACGGAGTGCCTGTGCAGATCAGACACAGGTCCGCCCAGCTCCCTGCTGTGCACCAACACACAGCCTGGTTTGACATCTTTTTAGGAAGCTAAAAGCCCTTCCTCTCTTTGGGCTGTCTCAGAATTATGCAGATTTCTGCCACTCTCCCATGCCTTCCTCACCATACCCAGCCGCTCCCTCCAGGGCATCTGACCTCTATGCATATCTGGGTACCACAGGAGGCCCTTACTTGTGGTTTCTTCTCTTGTGCCATTGTTATTTAGAGCATGCCTGGGCATCCTCAGAAACCTTGTGAGGTGCTGTGTGGTCCTATCCTGGGGGTCACCATACTGGTCCCACCACGTTTGTCCTCCCTCCTGGTACCCCTTGCAGGTGTCAGCAAACTTAACCAGCGGTCCGTGTTCCTGCAGCCCTTCTCCTTCCTGGCTTAGTTCTGAAGCAAACTTATTTTCCCCAAATTGAAAAGGCTACTTAGTTCTAAAATTAGGATTTGAATTTGAATGCAGTTGATTCTCGTTTTTCATGGCACTGTTCTACAAAGTCATCACGAGTAGTGAATTAGCAAATACTGAAGCATTGTTCCTAGGAGAGATACAGGGTTAAGTTCCTGCGAGCCTCTGGTCACAACATTCTTGCCAGCCTATCAATACAGACCTTGTTTTATGTGTATATTCAAAGACAGCTTATTTAACATAGATGATAGATTCATTAACTTGAAACTCACAGCTGACAGCACTACTACTGCTCATTGCTGGAAAAATTGTGTGAAAACACATTGTCTGACACATGTATTTTCTCCATAAGGCACATCTCAGCCTTCTCATGCTTAGGGATATGAGACGGTGCTTCAGCACTGCATTTGGGGCCATTTCAAACAGTGAACTCACCAACAGAAAAGCACAGAGGCAGGCATCGTGGTTCACACTTGTAGTCCCAGCTACTTGGGCGGCTGAGGTGGGAGGGGCGCTTGAGCCCAGGAGTTCAACTCCGGTAAGCTAGGATCACACCACTGCCCTCCAGCCTGGGTGACAGAGCGAGACCCTGTCTCTAAAAGACAAAAAACAGCACAAAAATGTGAAAAATGTGGCACTAAATACACTGTGAAACAGACACTTGTTTTTGTTTGAGGCAGTCTTGCTCTGTTGCCCAGTCTGGAGTGCAGTGGTGCAATCTCAGCTCACTGCAACTGCCGCCTCCCAGGTTCAAACAATGCTCCTGCCTCAGCCTCCCAAGTAGCTGGGATTACAGGCACATGCCACCACACCTGGCTAATTTTTGTATTTTTAGTAGAGACGGGCTTTTGCCATGTTGGCCAGGCTGGTCTCAAACTCCTGATCTCAAGTGATCTGCCCACCTTGGCCTCTTAAAGTGCTAAGACTACAGGCATGAGCCACCACACCTGGCCAGAAATGGGCACTTGTTTATGGCATGAGAGCTGCACCAACAGGCATTGTTGCCTTGTTTGACCTCTCCTGGGAGTGTGCTCACTGGGGGACTCGTATCTTAACCCTCTGCGCTCATCTCCCACACATGACACCAAGTGCCACAGGTGTTGGTTTGGGGGATAGAAATAAATGTTAGCCGCTAGGTGAATGTGCAAATGCAGCATCTGTGAATGATGAGGCCTGACTGAGTATTTTATTGTCCTTTTTACTCCCCTTCAGGGTGAATCGTAGACTATTAGAATTGGAAAGCATCTTTAAAGCCAGCTAATTCAGTTCCCTCATTTAACACAGAAGAAAAACTGTGCTATAAATTTAAGCATTATATATTAAAGTGCCTTATGGCCCAATTAATTGCGGGCAGCATTGTCTAAGTTAATGTTCTAGATTAGCTTTTTTTTTTAGTTGGATTTTGTTTCTCACCTAAGTGATATACTATGGTTTGATCATCAAAAGTAATTTCGACTGGACACAGTGGTTCATGCCTGTAATCCCAGCACTTTGGGAGATTGAAGTGGATACATCACCTGAGGTCACAAGTTTGAGGCCAGCCTGGCCAATATGGTGAAACCCCGTCTCTTACTACAGATAAAAAAATTGGTCGGATGTGGTGGCGTGTGCCTGTAATCCCAGCTACTCGGGAGGCTGAGGCAGGAGAATCACTCGAACCCGGAAGGCAGAGGCTGCAGTAAGCCGAGATTGCATCACTGCCCTCCAGCCTGGGTCACAGAGTGAGATTCTGTCTCAAAAAAAAGTAATTGAAAATTCTCAGTCTTAATTCATATGAATAAGGATGCCCATAGATGAATGAAGCAGACTACCTCAGAGCCCAAAGGCCATCTTGTTGAGAGCATGCATCCTGGAACACAGGTCTCAGCAGTGACTCAGAAGCATCCTGCCACGCTCACACAGGCCCACTGTGCCCTCCGACAGACCTACTGGTTTTCCTATCGCTTCACTTAACAGTCTGTCCCAATTAACCCCTGCCACTCCACTCACTCTTGTTAGTGGGTCTGTGAAAAGGTTTTCTGGGTCACCTGCTGCTGTAATGGGCCCCAGCTCTTCAGCTTCCCCTCCTTAAGCCAGGTGCCAGTGCAGCAGCTGGGAGGACATTGCTGCCTCTTCATTCTGGAGGATCTGTCAACATGGCCCGGGAACAGTCATGGGCCCAGTGAGTAAGTGGGCCCAGCCCTGCAAGTGCTTTGTGCAAGGATCAGGGTTGGCCCAGGAAGCCAAGCTGGAGAGAGGACTTCAAGGAAGGAGCGAGAAATACTGAGTTGGAGTTGCTTCCCAGGCGGAACAGGAAGAGTGGGGAGCTGGAGGCTCCTGGAGGCGGGGGGGTTCAGCCCACGGCCTGCCTTCTTGCTTCCCCTGCCACTCACTTACCTGAAAATACTTATTTTTGCTATTAGGTTGTATTATGCATTGGAAAAGAAATAGGAGGAGGCCAGCGTATCTGTGCCTTGGGGTTTCTAGGAAGTCGGCAGGATGGGTGCTGTTGGTGGGCCTTTACCTCCTCAGGAGAAGGGAGCTGTTGCAGAGCATGTAGGATGAATGGAATCTGAAGTACCAGAGTAATTACCGCTGGAAGGTGGCTCCTTGGCACGTGGCATTTGCTGTCATTACAGAGCTTTTCCAAGTCTGGGAGTCTCCCTGGCTTAAACAATGCTCAGCCTGCAGGCAGGTCTTGTGGGATCATTTAACCCCTTGGAAACTTTTAGGGTCCTAGTCAGATGGCGTTATGTACGCAGACCATGATCTCAGGAGTTAATAGCAGAAGACACTTTTCAGTTATTTTGGGAACTTTAAGATCTTTCTAAATCAATTTCCATCATTAAAGTACAATTTGGCTGTATTCATGTGACAGCGATCATCTCTGCACATTGTTTAACCTAAAAAATAACTCGGCAGTTGACTTGCATTTTCAGCGTTACCTTGGATATAACTGTAGGATGGAGAATAACTTCTGTTTTTTTCCATCGACTGTTCTACTTTCTGTCTTGGAGTTAATTTTTTGAAGTGATGACTTTTGATAGGTGGCTTCCTTATCTTCTTCCCAGAGTTTCTATCTGAAATACAGAAAAATGTGAACAAAACTATCCTGAATCATTTTGAAGCGTCCTCTTTTGTTTCTCTTCTTAATGAAAGCACTCTAATTTGGGATGTTAGGTTAATGGTTTCAATAGCAACCACAGAAGGAGAATGTGTGAGGAGCTAACTGCGAGTCAGGAAGGTAGCAGTGCCCTCCCACAGTGGCTGTCCTGGGCTCCCGCGCTGCCCCACAATGTACAGGAATGAGGAGTCCCGGAGGCCTGTAACTGAGCGATTCAGCAGTTAAGAGATTTCACATAAAAACTAATTGTTAGCCTTGTTTCACCAGGCGGCTCGGCTCACCCTCCAGGTGAAGGTAAGGGCTTGCCTTTGAAAACCAAACCAAGTCAGGCCAGCAACTCCTGCAGGAGCTGGGTGCTCCCACCCCCAGCCAGCCTCCCTGCAGGCAGAACAGCAGGGCTGCCAAAGGATCCCACCCAGGAGGAACTCACCCAACCCAGCCTTCCTTACCCAGCGGTGGGAGTCCCTTATTTAGCAGGAATAAAAAAGTCAGACGCAAGAGATTTGATACTCTGAGATGATTTTTTTTCTAGGTGTTCACTCTGTGGGTGGGGCACAGGGTGGCGGGGCAGGTGAGGGGTGGGGCTTGGTCATCTTTTACTTTTATGCTGCTCCTGTTCTCTTCGTCCCTGTGCTTTATCAGTGAGATAAGGTTTCTTCGCAAGGATTCCAGGTCTATTTCTAGAGCAGACTGATCACTTCCTCTGCCAATGAGCCGCTGGTTGGATGTGGGGACAGTGTCTTAAACCTGGTTCAGGCTTCTGTTTCTGTTTCCCCTTGATCTTGCTATTCAGCCCTGGAAAAGTGTTGAAGTGTGAGAGGGTAGGGTTAGTGCTGGTTCTTGGGGTCGTGACTGGGAGCCACGTTTTGAAGCCCCGGGAGGCACTCAGTAACTCTGCTGGCTTAGGTGTTTCTCCACCTCCGTTTCACCACGTTAGCCCAACGCACCCACCTTGCATTCTGAGTGCAGGGTGAGGGTGGAGGATGAGGGGACACTCACCTGGAGATACATGTGGGCCCTGCAGGGCCTGGAACTCTCCAGAGCCTTCTGTTATGTTCTGCATCTACTGCAGCGGGGCTGCTGACCAGTAAATACCGAGCAGTAAAACCTGGGAGAAGGCAATGAAGGAAGTCCGCATCTCTAAGTCAATTTATGGTGCATGCACAGCATGTTTTCAAATATTTACAGAGTCTCTGAGGGAATTACATCACTGTTTATAACTGTTTTGATTGTTTTTTATGACTCAGGCCCAGCAGAGCCAAGAGATGTAATTCCTGAGAGGCTCTGAGCAGAACACCTCGCGCCTCCCAGGAGGAGAGTCCAGGCATAATGGGAAAAGCGCTCCCCATAATAAGCCGAGCGCCAGTCATGTGGTGGGGCATTATTAATGTGCTGCTGGGTGGCGGTGGGTCTGCATCAAAGAATGCCATCTTTCTTCAGCTGCAGATCACTGGGGTGGGGGGCTCGAGTTCAAGGAGGCGTGAACCCTAGTGGCCTGGAATCTGTGGGATGGTCCAGCCTGTATGCAGGAGCAGCCTTGGGGTACAGATTTTGTGTCTGCTTGGTCTGGGGAGTATATCAGAAAATTCTGGAAGAAATGAGTCTTGAATGATTGAGGCTTTGTTTTTATCCTCAGACTCAATCCCATATGGGAAAGCTGCCCTGAGTGTGTAAAGGGAACCATCGTCCATTTTCATCACAAGGCAGGAAGGCAAGGGGACCCCAGCTTTCTGCAGGAGAGTTGGGAGCACATGAGCTTAGCCCCCTCAACCAGCACGAGAGGGCAGAGTCTGAGCTGTATCCTTGACTGTGGGTCCACACAAGCTTCCGTGTGAGGCAACGAGGCCTGGAGGCAGAGGCAGTGGGCTCTGGGGCCCCGACTCCCAGCTCCTCCCCCGATTAGCTGAACCTTGGGTGCCGTCCTTAATTTCCCTCTGGATTAAATGGGTTAATCCTTGGAAATCCTCAGGCCAGTGCCTTAGACCCGGTGCACAGTCAGCTTGGGAAATGTTTGCTGTTGCTGTTACTCAGCGTTGTGACTTCTATTTTCAATGGAGTCTTTGAAACAAAGTAGTGGGATTTTTAAACATTTTTTTGTTTGTTAAAATATTTAATTATTTTTATATATGTAGGGGGTCCAAGGACAAGTTTCTTACATGTACATATTTCAACATGATAAGGTCTGGCCTTTTAGTGTCCCTCTCACCTTAGAGGTCATACTAGGGCAACTGAGAAATGAACTGGCCAAATGCCACTGAGGAGAAGCTGCCTTCCGGTCACAGAAGGGGGCCCATCCCTGGGGACATTCACCTGAGTCTGCCCAACAACCCATCATTTTTATTTTATCTTATTTTATTTTATTTTCAAGATGGAGTCTTGTTCTGTCTCCCAGGCTGGAGTGCAGTTGTGCAATGTCGGCTCACTGCAACCTCTGTCTCCTGGGTTCAAGCGATTCTCCTGCCTCAGCCTCCTGGGTAGCTGGGATTACAGGTGCCCACCACCACACCCAGCTAATTTTTATATTTTTAGTACAGGCGGGTTTTTGCCATGTTGGCCAGGCTGGTCTTGAACTCCTGACCTCAGGTGATCTGCCCGCCTCGGCCTCCCAAAGTGCTGGGATTACAGGCGTCAGCCACTGTGCCTGGCTGAACCCATCTTATAAATCTCTGTAAGCAAATTCCAGAGGCGTAAACATCTTCAGGACAAGTGATACGACTCATAGTAGTGCATCTGCGTGAGACATTCAGAGGCTGCTGCGGCTCTTGGGGGCCCCAGGGCCCTGAGGCTGCAGTGGGGACAGAGCAGAGGGGTGCTGGAGCCCCTCGCCCTCAGTGTGACTGAGATGTTGTGATTTCTATGCCAAGTGCTGAGTGCTCCCTCCTCCCGCAGGAGTATCCCCTTAGTGCAGGTGCTGCGGACCACGGCCCTGACCAGCGCCTGTGCGGAGCACTCGGACCAGCGGGTGGTCTACCTGGAGCACGTGGTGGTTCGCATCTCCATCTCGCATCCGCGCCGAGGAGACCTCCAGATCTACCTGATTTCTCCCTCAGGAACCAAGTCGCAACTTTTGGCAAAGAGGTAAGATGAGGCAGGTGTGGGATGGGGGCTGGGGCTCAACCGAGATTTACACTGCACAAGAGCTTCAGTCCAGTCTTGGGCCCACAGTGTCTCTGCAAGGCCCCCCGGCACGTGGGGTCTCCCACTGGTTCTACTGGCAGCTTCCTTTCTCTTGGAGACCCTCACATGTAGGCCCCACAGACCTGAAAGTTGCTCCCTAAACCTTGCCTTCCAACAGGTCCTGGAAAACTTTCCTTTTCAGAAAGAAGTGACAAAAGAGTTGTTTCATTTTGTTTGGTTGTTTAGTGGAGGGATTTGTGGAATTCTGGCTATGCCTTCATTGCTTAGAAGTGCACTGAAGGTCATTTTTATCCTATTCGATTGGCCTTTGAATCTTGCGTGTGTACCACAGGGAGCATTGTTTATTCCCCCGCCAGCCCTCCCACCAGTTGTGGGCTGCCCTGCAGAACCTGCGCCAGCAGGGGCCTGTCCCAGGAAGACAGATAGGCTCGGATGGCATGCGGGGAAGGGGCTCCCAGGCTGCTCTCTGCCGCCTTCTCTTGCACTCAGGGGCTGCAAATTCCAAAGCTTTGTGCATGGTTTGTGGGAGGCTATGGAGTCATTTCTTTAACAAACTTAGAAACAGGGGGAAATACATTTATGCAAATATATGACTTATAGGTAATTAGAATGAAGGTGTTTTTAGGAACTTAGCAGGGCCAGGGTATTCTGGCAACTTTTTGTCTCTTTCTAGCTAAGAGGTAGAGAGAGAAAAGAGATTTCACGGACAAATCAGCATTTCCAGCTTCTCTCAAAAACCAGAACTGGCACCGTGCCCATATTGCCTGCAGGAAGGTCCCCCAAGCCCAGGCCGGCTGTGTCTACTGGGGTGTGGTCCCCATCCCCATTTGCTCACTCTGGGCCCACTTGACTCCTTTGGTGACCTGCCTGAGTCTGTGGCCCTTGTGTGGGTTATAGGGAGCTGTAGAGATTCACAAACAGGGGCTAGCGAAGGCTCTCAGATGGGACCAGGCAGAAGTTGGGGGTCGCCCTTTGCTTAACCCTCCCATTCTCACCCACCCACCGACTTTGTATGAGACAGAGTAATTGACTCAGCAGCAATGCAAGGCAGACAGGGCCATTGTCCAGAGGAATGGGGCCTGTGCTGTGTGCACCACACCACTGCCCAGTAGCTTGGTCTCTCCGCAGTAGGCAATCTGGGGTGGTGGCAGCAGGCAGTGGGCCTGACACCAGCTTTGCCCTTGGTGCACTGGAATCAACCCTGAGGCAGACCCTGGCACCAAACTCAGCCCATTCCACATTCTGCTTTCATAGCACAGGCACCACAGGGGCACAGCTCCCTCCTGCAGGGAGGCCCGGCCGTGCTCTGACTCTGCCCGTGGGCGGCCACATGGGCACGAGCAGGTCCGGTGTCAGCAGGCAAGCTGCAGCTTGATGCTATGTTGCTCCCAGTGGTGTTTCCATTTTATTTTTGAAACTATTTTAATCCCTCTTAGAGATTGTAAAAGTTCCCGTTTCTAGCATTTCTTGGAAAGTTGGAAGCTGTCCGACCCCAGGCCCATGTTCCTGGGTGTGCTGGGCTGAAGCTGAGCAGGTGGGCGCATGTATTTCCATGTTTTCAGTGCTGGCGCCAACCCTGAGGCCAGTGACGGGCTCTCCATTCACTCCAGCTGCACACCCAGTGGCACCCGGGTTTGTGACCCCCTGACTCAGAGGCAGAGCTGGGTGCAGGCCCAGGTTATAGCTTGGGTTAACCGAGAGCCTGTGGTGAGGCTTAGAGGCTGGGCCAGCAGGTAGCAGGCAGGCGGGCGGCAGTGACCCTGGAGACTCGGCTTACACCCTGCTCTTCCACTCCTGGCTGGTCTCCCAGGAGCTGGTCACTTTGCCTCTCTTTATTCCTCACCTCTGAAAATGTCACTTCGTTCATCTGTAAACATTAGGACTGCTATAAGAGTTCAGTGTGATAGTGTAGATAAAAATTTTTGGCATCATCCCTGGCACAGGGGCCTGGCTGCCCTTCATGTCCTGCTTATATCTGGCCGCCTGACCCACAAGAACCTTCTGGAACCTCAGCCTCCCGTCTCCTGCTCCCCCAGGGCACCGTTTTCCTTCCCTGGAAACCCTCCTCCTCCTGCTGCTGCCCAGTGTTGAGCCCTTGATAACAGAGAGCAGGTCCTACCAGGCCTATCAAAGCCACCTCTTGGCTGGGTAGCGCTGTCCCTGTGCCATCCAGCATTTTAAAAAACTACCCCAGCCTGGACATGGTGGCTCATGCCTGTGATCCCAGCACTTTGGGAGGCCAAAGTGGGTGGATCACCTGAGGTCAGGAGTTTGAGACCAGGCTGGCCAACATGGTGAAACCCTGTCTCTATTAAAAATACAGAAATTACCTGGGTGTGGTGGTGGGCACCTGTAATCCCAGCTACTTGGGAGGCTGAGGCAAGAGAATCTCTTGAACCTAGGAGGTGGAAGTTTCAGTGAGCCGAGGTCATGCCATTGCACTCCAGCCTGGGTGACAGAGAGAGTCCGTCTCAAAAACCAAAACCCCCCAGAAAACCTACCTGAGATCACTCTGGCTGTCATCGGAGTCCTGGGACTCTGATTTTTTTCCAAGTCAGATTTTGTGATTATATCAAGAATTTGTGTTTTAGGATGGATGCCCTCCTCCTCTACTGCACATCTTACTTAATTTGGCAGCTTTTTTAGGTTGCCAGTTTCTTCACTAAGAAGCCATTGATGTGCCTCAAACCTCAGCCCTTAAAAGACAGCTTCTCCTTGTTCTGTCCCCAGTGTGTTGAGTTCAGCTTGGCATTGAGTGTGAAATTCAGCCTTGACCTTTGCAATTTCTTAAAATAAAGCAGAGGATGCTCCCCACCCAACTCTTCTCCTTTGCAAAGAATGTTTCCTAGATAAACATTTTCCTACATTGAGTGTTCAGAGAACCCCCCAGATCGGAAATTGAATCTCACATCATTCAAAACTTATGCATTTCAATTTCTGATGAACAATAAAGAGCCCCATGTTAAAAAAATGTTTATTCCAAAATTGAGAGAGAAAATTGGACTACGAAGGAAGAATAAAAGGAAAGAAGCTTGAATTGATTCCTCTAAGAAAAGAGTCACTTCTGAGGATGGCACTGGGTTTAGGAAGAGATTGGATGTTGATTAGTTGCATCCTGTTTCTGCTTGAACCAAATGTGAGGCGGAAGGCCCAGGGGCTCGAGGGCACAGCTGAGAAAGGCCTTCAACTTAGGAAGGGCAGGGGAGGCTCATCAGGACCTGCATGGGGGTACTGCTGGGGGCACGGGAACCACCTCCTCCTCCTGGCTCTACACGGGCCCCTCTCACTCCCGCTGGAAAGCAAGCAGGCCTGTCATCTTCATCCCCCCCAAATGCACCTGTTGAGACTGCATAAGCCCTGAAGGTGAAGGGACAGCGCTTTCCCCACAAGCTAGAGTAGCTGTTTCTCTTTCCTTATTTGAGGCTCCCAAAGAACAGTGCACACAGCTGGCTCAAAGTCAAATGTAGAAATTTCGTTCTTCAGCAAACAAGCACTTTAAGAAGGTGTCCACAAACAAGCACTTAAAAAAGGTGTCCTGGGAGAGAGATCCAAGATGGCCACGTAGCAGCAGCTCAGGATTGTAGCTCCCAGTGAAAGCGCAGAGAGCGAGTGGATGCCGCAATTGCAGACGAATTTTTGATGCTCACAGACTGGGAGATTCCCGGCGAGGGAGCCACACGGGTCGCCAGCGCGATTCTTTTGTTTGGCGCGGCGCTTCTCGGTGCGGATTGTACGGGACTGGGTGCCCTTTTAGTCGGGCTTGGCTGGGAAGGCCCAGCTCTGTGGGAAAGGGGCGCCCCCCGAAGGAAAACTAAGAAACAGAACAAACTTCATCACCAACAAGCCGGACGTCCACTCAGAGACCCAATCTGAAAGTCGGCAATTACAAAGACGACAGGTGGATAAATCCACAAAGATGGGAAGAAACCAGTGCAAAAAGGCTGAGAACACCCGAAATGAGAATGCCTCTCCTCCTACAGGGGATCGCAGCTCCTCATCAGCAAGAGAACAAGGCTTGACGAAGGATGAGTGTGATGAACTCACAGAATCAGGCTTCAGAAGGTGGATAATAAGAAACTTCTGTGAGCTAAAAGAACATGTTCTAACCCAATGTAAAGAAACTAAGAACCTTGAAAGAAGATTTAACGAAATGTTAACAAGAATGGACAACTTAGAGAAGAATATAAGTGAATTGATGGAGCTGAAAAACACAACACGAGA
>PVKP010034006.1:0-24572 GCA_004027715.1 Plecturocebus donacophilus | reverse complement strand
CACAGATGAAGGAAAAAGGCAGTATGTGTGGATATGTGTATATACATGCATAAACATATTTATACATATATAGATATTTTTACCTGGAACTGATCAGATGTACATGTGTTCATATCTGGTGACAGGGTGGCTGTCTGACCGATGGAAGCTATTTTTTCTGCAGCAGAAAGTGGTTTCAATGGTTCCTTGGTGGGCTCTAACATACCCTGAAAAAGGAATATTAACCTTTAATGGGGGTGGGGGCACAGCCTATAAACTTAATCTATGAGAAAGAAGAAAGAAAAAAACAGGTCACTTGGAAAGTACTGAAGACAAAAGGGAACTGGCCTTAATTTTTTTTTTAAGAGACATTTTTAAGAGACAAGGTCTCACTATGTTGCCCAGGCTGGCCTCAAACTCCTTGGCTCAAGGGATCCTCCTGCCTCAGGCTCATGCCACCACACCTGGCTATTCTTAAATTTTATTAAATGAAAATCTTATAGCACTATAATGAGAACCAATTCACAATAATACCTTTAGAATCTAAAGTTTTTGAAGCAAGACTGTATTTTAAATCAGATGTGTTAAAGTATAGTTATTACTGTCACATGAAAGCATAAGCACAACTCAGGATGGGTGGGGGAGACAACAGTATGTCACATCTAACCTCTAAGAATCCAACACTTTAATGACACTAAAATTACACGAAATGGTACCCTTTGTACACACTACCCCATGGTGGTGTGCCTGAAGAAGCGAGAACTGATTCTAAAACACGGCATATAATATGACATCTGTGTCCTTCAGTGTGAATTTAATGTTTGATCCTGATCTCTGACGGCACTAGAGCCTTAATACTTAGTTCTTTGGACAGGCAAAGCAGATCTATAGCCTTTTTAGAGAGGAAAACATCTTACAGTTACCACTGGATTTGCTACAAATCTAATATACTTTCTTTTTTGAGATGGAGTTTTGTTCTTGTTGCCCAGGCTGGAGTGCGCTAGTGCAATCTCGGCTCACTGCAACCTCCACCTCCCCGGTTCAAGCGATTCTCCTGCCTCAGCCTCCAGAGTAGCTGGGATTACAGGTGTCCGCCACCATACTTGACTAATTTTTTCTAATTTTTAGTAGAGATGGGGTTTCACCACATTGGCCAGGCTGGTCTCAAACTCCTGACCTCAGGTGATCCACCTGTCTTGGCCTCTCAAAGTGCTAAGATTACAGACGTGAGCCACCACACACGGCCTAAAACACTTTTTGAGTAAGAAAGATAGATGTTCAGTATGGCTATAAAAAGAAAGAGAAAAAAAATCAGCATTTTGCATCAACACTCTACCAAACTCAAAATGAGTAATCTAGGCCTGAAAAAAGTCAACATGTTTTAAAATAATATCTGATAAGCTTTTGAATATTTATCAGTCAAAGGTTACATCCGAGACAAAATCACTTAACTGGATGAAAAAGAAAAAAAATTGAAAGCTGCTAAGTTATTAATGTTAGAATCTGTAAATTTCTAAAATTTTCAGAATCCCTGCCTCCTCCCTCCCCCAATAAGCGTAAATTACCGAAAACAATTTGCAGAATCAATTCTTAACAGTAGCACATCTAAAAGGCTTTAACCTAGCAGCTAGAAAAATGAAGTAAGTTCATGGCCTAACTCAATACTATATGCATTATACAGGCTCTCTAGTGTGCCCCTATGCAAAGATGATACACTTGGCAAACAATTACTAGTCTCAGCCAAGTTTTCCAGTTTGAATGATCACTTTAAGCAGTGACTCTCAAATTGTGATCCCCAATCGGCAGCTTCTGTGTCACCTTGGAACTTGTCAGATGTGCAAATTCTCGAGCCTGCCCCAGAAATACTGAGTAAGAAACTGGGGGTGGTGCTTGGCAATTTGTGTTTTAACAAGTCTTCCAAGTGATTCTGATATACATTAAAGTTTGAGAACCAGTGGCTTAAATGATCACTTCATGTACTATTTCTCCAGGTGAGATCAAAAGATTACTGAACATCTCATGCGTGTAAGGCACCATGGGTAAATTCAGGTATAAATTTAAAACTTGATATTAAAAAAAATGAGTTTCTAAATGAAAGATATCACAAAGATGGAGGAGGGGAGATACATTTATATTCATTCGACAAATTCTGGTATTAAAGCTTATAGAAATTGTAGCCATAGGTGTGAGCTGACAGATGTGAAAATAAACCAGAAAAAAGAAAAAAAAAAAGTGGAAAAAAGCCCGTAGAAATAGTAAAAACATTACTAATAAAGGTTGAAAAATAAAGCATAAGTTTTAGCCTCTAACTTCTCACAGAACTGCTAATATGCTGAATCAAAGTGCCTACAAATTCAATTCCTAGTTCCATAATGTCAGCAACCTCCGGATTGCTACTTCTTTAGAAAAAAAAAATCCAAATAACCAAAAAGTTAAAGAAATGTCCAGGATTATACTGTATTTACCTACAACAGAAAACAATGTAACGATCATCAAAGTATTTTTAAAGTACAAGATAACTATTTATAAAGGAGTAGACACTGATTTTAAAAAGCAAAACTCAAGAATAGAAAATTCCACAAGACAAAATGTTCCAATTCAAAATTAATTAGTGCTTATTCATGAAGAAAGTTTGTAGATTTTTTTAAAAGGTCAAGTTGCACAGCAAATTCACTGTCACATGCACATATCGGGTTGTATAAATTTCTTTTTTCTTTTGAGACGGAATCTCGCTCTGCCACCCAGGCTCAAGTGCAGTGGTGCGATCTCGACTCATTGCATTCTCCACCTCCCAGGTTCAAGTGATTCTCCTGCCTCAGCCTCCCAAATAGCTGGGATTACAGGTGTATGCCACCACACCCTACTAATTTTTTGTATTTTTAGTAGAGACGGGGTTTCACTGTGTTAGCCAGGATGGTCTCGATCTCCTGACCTCGTGGGTCCACCCATCTCGGCCTCCCAAAGTGCTGGGATTACAGGCGTGAGCCACCGCACCCAGCCCACGTTGTATTTATTTCTATACCAAAGATTCCATCATTATTTTTTCCTTTATTCTCAAAGTATCTTTTTCCCTTATTTTCCATTTAATGGTTACAGTAATATTTTTAGTTTGATGGGTCATTTTTATTCATCAATAAAAACATGTTTTTTCATCAGTAAAAATAAAGACACACTAAAAAATACAAACATCAAATTTTAAAATTGAATGATTCTTGAGAAGGAACAGAATGAAAATGCCTCAGTTTCCCAGGACTACCTAGCATATCTGAAAAAACAAAATTCAATACATTTAAAACATTAATGGAAAAACTAAAAACCTATTATCTGTCCTGGCTTATTTTCACTATAACTTGGCATTTCTAAGCTTTTTTATACATCTATAGCCTTGATATTGCAATATTTAAAATTAATAACTGGATTAAAACAAATTCTATCTTTAGAGCTTCAGCTACTTCAGCTTCCTTTTCTTTAAAACAAGTTTAGAAAAGAAAAAGAGAATCCTCCAGAGGTGCATTTTACAGTTAAATATGCTAATTTTATTAAGATAAAAATTTTCAATCTAAAAACAGTATCTGTAATTAATGAAATATTTTAAAAGTCCTGTGATCAGTATTTGATGGGATTTATGAGATTAAAAAAGATCTATTTATACCCTTAAGATTCCAACACTAAATGTCTCTTAAAATACATTTCTATGTCATGCTGCCTAAGATGATTTTACAGAATAAATGTAGTAATGATAAATACATGTAGAGAGATTTTTGTACTTACCAATCCTGCTGCATACATGGGCACTATAACAGGTTGCTTCTTATTGCCCGTGAAGAGCTACAAGCATGTGTTAGAAAGAATATATATTTAGAGAATAATCATACAATGAAATAGTTTTAAAATATGCTTGCAATGTTTTACTACATATATTGTGAATGATAAATTGATGAAATTTAAAAATTGCCCATATGGGGTTATATTTTTTATCTCCCAAATTCCTTCATTTTATATTTAAGAAAAACTACTAAAACAATTTTTTCTAAAAATAACTATTGATTAGAGAAAAATTTAGGTAGATTGATGTTTAAAAGTCAGCACATTCACTGTAAATGAACATTTAAACCAAATATTTGTTTTCTGAGGAACTAGCTTACCACTGCTTAAACAGAAGTATAACAGAATTTTAAAGCACCCACAGGTTGATTAAAAGACTCACAATGTTTCGGGTGTCTATTCCCAAGGAGCACAAAAGCTTCTTGTTGCTATGGGAGCCGCCCCACTGGTATCTCAAACCATGTGCATCATGGATATCCTGTAGCTCAGTCCACACATCTAGCAATTCCCTGCAAAGGCCATGATGAAGCCATCAACAATAGGTTACTCAATAACGTTCACCATGAGTTCTACTTATAATAAGGCTGTGACATATTACACATTCCAATTACTCTTGGGTTCAACATGAGTGTATAATTATTTAAATGAAATCAAGAGCTAACACTTATAGTCATTAGAAAACTAAGGCCAGGCACAGCGGCTCACGCCTGTAATCCCAACACTTTGGGAGGCTGAGGCAGGCAGATCACCTGAGGTCAGGAGTTCGAGCCCAGCCTGGATAACATGGTGAAACCCCATCTCTACTAAAAAATACAAAAAATTAGCCAGGTATGGTGGTGGGTGCATGTAATCCCAGCTACTCACAAGGCTGAAGTTGGAGTGAGCCGCAATTACTCCATTGCACTCCAGTCTGGGTGACAGTGAGACACTGTCTCAAAAAAAAAAAAAAGAAGTTATTTCATTGTGAAATTTCAGAACATCAGCAATAAAGAAATCTTAAACTATAAATTTAATGTGACAGTAGAATAAAATTTTACCTCCCATCTATCTTTTTTCTCAGAAGGCTATTTAGAGGATGTGCTCTCTCAAAATGGGATCTAAGTGAAGGGAAGTCCCAAGACAATGTATGTGTAAGCCCATATTGAAACTATTCTAGATGGGAGCAGAATGATGAGGGGTTGGATCACAAGTAAAAGTGTATGAACAAGCTCTTAATGGGTAGGGAAACATTAAGTAAATGAGAAAGAGAAATCCAGGAAGAAGTTGTACTATAAAGAAAACAGTGACTTAAGAGTGAACAATATATACATGATTATAATAATGAAAACACCAAATAAGAAATTAACCAAAAACTGATATATGGGGAAGATGAGGGGAGGAAAATAGCAGAGGTAAGGTCTAAATTTTCATTTATCATTCTAAGAAGTCAAAAAATAATATGAAACATCAACTGACTAGATATTGACTTAGAAATATAAAAAGAAATAGTTCAAAAGTAAAGAGGCAAGGAGTTTAAGTTTTTTAGAACAACATGATTAGAATTTGACACATTGTTTTTGAGCCTTAATTTTTTTTTTTTTTTTGACATAGAATCTTGCTCTATCATCCAGGCTGGAGTGCAGTGGCATGATCTTGGCTCACTGCAACTTCTGTTTTCTGGGTTCCAGTGATTCTCATGCCTCAACCTCAATCCCAAGTAGCTGGGATTACAGACATGCACCACCACACCCTGCTAATTTTTTGTATTTTTAGTAGAGATGGAGTTTCACCATGTTGGTCAGGCTGGTCTCAAACTTCTGACCTCAGATGATCCACTGTGCCTGGCCTGAACCTCACTGTTTTAAGATAAACTTATAAATTAGAACTGGTGAAACTAACAAAAACACATACTTTCTAAAAACTGTCTTCTACTTACCCACTTTCAGGTAAGGCCTCTCTTGTTTTTACTGGCAAGGTGCTTGTTTCCAGCAAGTGCTTCAGGGAAGTGACTTCCTCTTCAGCATCAGGGACAAGTATGGAAGGAAAACAGGCTTCGAAAATTCGCTCCAGGCGGTTTAATAAAGCTGTCTGCATCAAAACACCCCGCAAAAGTTTATTTTAATTTAATTTTGATATCATAATTATATCATTAAAATACAAACACATGCACTCCCTGTCCTCTACTGTAAGAGAGGAAGAGAACCACTACTCAGGTACAGAAAACACTAAGTGAAAAGAACACAACTACTCCTGAAACAATCATTCTAAATGATTAATTTAAATAATGATGATGATCATATGTAGGTGATAAGTAAAAGGTAGCAATGTGCCAAGCACTAATACCTGGTACTTTACGTGCATTATCTTAATCCGTAACAAAATTCTACAAAAAAATTATTACCCAATTGTATAGTGAGAAAGCAATCTCAATGTTTGAGCAAAAACAAACAAACAAAAAACCCAAAGAGCATTTATATTCTTTCCACCACACTGGAATGTTTCTTATCACCACTCCCCTACTCTAGATTTAGGAACAATAAGATCGGATGCTTGTGAAAAGTATTATGCTATTATAGCTAAACAATCATTTTCTTGGACATAAACAGGAATTTTGAAAGCCTTGTGGAAATATCTTTGCTACTAATAATACCAAAGTAGGAAAGAATATCTCAATTTTTATTGATAAAAAATTCAAAAGCTCATTCATCATTTTGGTGATATGTGTTATCTTTAAGAAATTCCATTTCTCTAATTGTCTTTTTGCATGTACATGTATATTTTTTAACAGAATACTACTTTTCCCCTAAGTAAAGCCTGCATATTCCCCAGAGCATTTTCATCAAGAACAAACAGATAAATTTCTTGGCATTTATTAAGCATTTTAATTAACTAAAACTTGCTGGATTTAGAGCAACTTACTTTTTTGGTACCACTAGGTTTATTATACATGTGTAACCTACAATAACATTTATTCCCATTTCCTAACTGTATTTCAGATACATGTAAGATATTTTCCAACCCAGCCCAATTTACCATTTAAACATCAACTAGGAATACAAACTGTTAATAAGTTAAAGCCTGTTGTAAGATTAAGTTTACTATTGAATTGACAGACTACAAGCAAAATGCCACATCATGGTGGTACTTCCTGCCAAGTAACAAAAACAAGCTGATGCTTGATTTCTGTTTTGTAGTGCAGTGAGCACCCAGGAAAATTAAAAGAAAGAAAAAAAAAAGAACCAAAATCTCTCTTTTGGAAGCTGTACCAGAACAAAAACTTAACACTGCATAATTAGTCTCAGGGTACTCTTCTACTAATTCGACAAAAGTTACTCTCACATCATCATTATATTCATATGTGTGACACTGGAAAAGGTTCTATCAATTTGGAACCCTAAGTAAAGGGTAGCCTCAAGATCCCAAGGCAGGTAAAACTTGTGTCAAGGGGCCCTTGTTCTCACTTGCCTCAACAGAGGGAATGGACCGACATTATTTTTAAAGGGATCAGATAACCAGTTAATTGGATACATGATGAGCACTGGCTCCTCCTGGGCAAGGAAGGTAAACAAAAAACTCACATACGACCAAATTTTATTTATCTGTAAATTAAATCTTTCTTGTATCCTCTTTATCATCTTTTTAATGGGATAGAAAAAAAATGTTTACCACAGGAAGAAAGAAACGACACTAAAACACATCCAACCATTTGAGCAATGTTACACATTAACTGTCAGGTGTCAAGACTCCAGCAAAATTCTTAAATGAATGGAATGAAGCTGAGGAAAAGAAACATTATATTAACTTAATCGTCCCAATTTTTATTTATTCTTCAGGCTTTTCCCATAAAGGTTGTAAGATGAATGGAAATTTCTAAAGAAAGTTTCATTTATGTTTAGGATTAGGTATTACATTAGATTGCTTCAAATCTTATGTTGAATGAGGTAGAGCAGGAGATTAGCAATCTTTTCTAAGGAGAGCCAGAGAGTAAATATGTTAGGCCTCATAGGCCATCTGTAAAGAAATAACCATGGGTATATTCAATGAAACTTATTTACAAAAACAGGCAGTAGGACAGATTTGTCCTGTGGGTCATGGTTTGATCCTTGAGGTACAGCAATACATAATAAATAACCAGAATCTACTAACAGCATTGCTGAACACAAGGAGGGAAACTCCTCAACAATTCAGCAAGAAAGCAGCTAATAAAATGAACAAAGATTTTTATTAAAATTACTCTGACATTTTACTTTTAAAAGTAAAAAGTATCAACTTCCGGCTAGGCGCAGTGGCTCACACCTGTAATCCCAGCACTCTGGGAGGCTGAGGTGGGAGGACTGCTTGAGCTCAGGAGTTTGAAACTAGCCTGCCCAACATGGTAAAACCCTACTACTAGTTAATGCCAGTAAGTAAATGACTGGTATAATTATAACACTTCAATAGAGGACTGTAGTTCCAGTTTTCTGCATTATTTATTTTTATTATATTTTGAGACAGAGTCTTACTCTGTCACCAAGGCTGGAGTGATTCTCCCAGGTTCAAGCGATTCTCCTGCCTCAGCCTCCCAAGTAACTGGGATTACAAGTGCTTGCCACTGTGCCCGGCCCAGTTTCTACATTTATAATCTAGACATATCAGGGTCTATCTACCTCACGAGGTGGATGATAATTTTGAGGATTAAATACTTGGCACCCAGGGTGGCAGAGGTGGCAGCTTTTATCATTACTACTGTTATTATATAGATGACACATGTAGACACAGGTGCCTTGCCAGGGAATGAAATAAATGAGTGTCAAAACTAGAATCAAAGCTCACCAAGGATGTTTCTCTACCATGATTTAGCATTCTAAATCACTATGAAAATACTTACCTCAATTTATCAATTTCTACCATATTATGACATAACAAGAAATTAAATAATCCAAGTATTTTGCATCCTTCCCAAGAATCATCCTATTGAGTTGGGAAAAAAAAAGTACCTAGTTTTTAAGTATCTATTTTTAAGAGTCTCTTATATAAACGAAACCTGCTATGGTTACTCCTTGTAGAGTTTAAATTTTGGACATTGGTGGTTGGCTTGCTGGCATTATGACTTAAATCTTGATTGCACTATGTATCACACATTAGGTGTTAAGAGTACTTTGCTTCCTGGCTGGGCGTGGTGGCTCACACTTGTAATCCCTGCACTTTGGGAGGCCAAGGCGGGAGGATCACGAGGTCAAGAGTTCGAGACGAGTCTGGCCAACACAGTGAAATTCTGTCTCTACTAAAAATACAAAAAAATTAGCCGGGTGTGCTGACAGGCGCCTGTAATCCCAGCTTCTGGGGAGGCTGAGGCAAGGCAAATAGCTTCAACCTGGGAGGCAGAGGTGCGGAGACTCTGTCTTCAAAAAAAAAGAGTACTTTGTTTCCCAAGAAGCACAGTGCAAATAACTAGGTAAGTAGAACAGTTACAAGAATGTAACTAATAGAATACTCAAAAGAAGAGAAGTTAAAATAACCTACCACAAGAACAGTTTGTCTCATTACCAGACAGGTTTTTTTTTTCAGTAAACAGATTCTCCCAAACAGATTGTAATCAGACCCTAATTTTTTAAAGAAATAATTGTCATTTTGAGCATGAAATTTGAGCACTTGGGATAACAGGTATATCAAAACTGTGGCAAAGGTTTCAAATTTGTCTTTCAAATATTTTTTTGGGAGTACATATATTAAATATTTTAATCTGTTTTAAAATACACAATCATCCTCTCAATATTATCAGCCAAGGATAGTTTAACATATACAAATGAATCAGTAATAAAATTCAGTATTACATCAAAACTCAATAAAGTAAAATATTAAACTTGGATTTCTTCTAATGTTTATGAATAAAAAGGAACTTTGCTTATATTACCCTGCTTATATGAACTCCTATTTCAATACAGAGGATATGTAGCCATAATAGGAAATCTACCAGTTTTGATTAGATGGGGACACAACCCAAATCTTCAAACTCCTTGTAGCAGATTAATACAGAAAAAGGTTGCATCAAACGGTGGCATTTATTAACATATTACAGTACATGTAGACTTGAATTAGATATAAAATTCCAAGAAATAGATACTTTATTATTTAGAATTAGTGGTGAAGTCAGACTGGCTAAGCTCTAGTTTCCTTAGGCATGTAAGACAGCATAGGTAAAGCAAACAATATCATTTAACACAGTTCAGGAAAGTGGGAGCCTAAATTTAGCAAAAGATCAAAAGATGTACTCTGAAACCTACTCAGAAACTGCAAAGGCTTGCTACAGTGCATCATAATTTTCATTTAATGCTCACGTAGTGCCTACCACGTGGCAGGCATAATTCTAAATGCTTTGTAAATTTTAGCCCATTTAAGTTTCAAAAGAACGATATGAGGGAGATAACAATAATATTGTCTCCATTTCCTGGATGAGAAAAGCAGAGCACAAAGAGGTTAACTTCCCTGTGGTCACAGGAATATTAAGTGGAGAGGCTGAGTTCTTACTCAGGAAGTATAGCTTCAGAGTAGGTGCTCTTAATCACAGTATTATGTTGTCATCAAAGCGGTTCTAAGTCCAATTTCTAAAAATTACAAGAGCTTTGAGGGCAGGGACTATGTCTTTTTCTTGAATTTCTAGTACCTAGGTCCCTGCATATAGTTGGTATAGGAATGCTAACTAAATTAATGTGCACTAGATGAAAAAAAAAAACACTTTGCCTTCATTTAAGACTGCAGGGGGCATAACTGTTCTACTTATAAAAGTGTATCTTATTGTAAGCCATCTAAATCATTTTTATACACAGGTTGGGCATATTTAAATAATTATAATAGCCAAATGTCTTCTACGTACCATATTATGCTTGATGCTCTTCCTCTATGAATCTTCTAAAAGAAACTCTACAAGTATTATTGTCTTCATATTACAGATGAAGAAACTATAGCTCAGGAAGATTCAGATAATTAATCATAGCCTTAATGCTGGCATACTACACAGCAGAGATTTGATCCACAGTCTGACTCCAAAGCCTACATTCTTTTCAATAAATCATGTTTTCACCACATTTTTGTGCCCTTTCAAACATTTCTAGCCATTATTAGATAACGGATTCATCTGTTAAATGGTAGGGTGATAACTATGCTTAAAGCAAATGATTTCATCTAGCAGTACAATTCATCGTTTTCAACAAAGCTGTTAATTTTTACTAGTCAGTGCTGCACTCTGAATATGAGGGTAATAAATAAATGCACCCATACTTAGCATACGAAATATTTAGCTGATGTTAACAATACTAACTAAACATCAAATTAAAATAATATTCACAACAATTACTTGATTTTTTTTTTAAGAGATGGTCTCACTATCTCATTCAGGCTTCAGTGCAGTGGTGCCATCACAGCTCACTGCAGCCTTGAACTTCTGAGCTCAAGCGATCCTGTCACTACAGCCTCCTGAGTAGTAGGACCACAGGTGCATGCCACCATGCCCAGCTAATTTTTATTTTTTGTAAAGATGGGGTCTTACTACATTGCCAAGTCTGGTCTTGAACGCTTGCTTCCAAGCAATCCTCCCACCTTGGCCTCCCCAAGCAGTAAGATTTTACATGTGAGCCACCACACTCAGCCCCAATTCCTTGAATTTTAAATGCCATCATCTTCCAAGTACAAAGAGGAAAAATAGTCCTCAGTTGTCTCTTGAATATGGAATAAACTGGTGACTGGCTAGCTGAATACCAGTTTATGCAACTCAGTCATGCCTTTTCATTCATTCAAGTACTGACTTCTAAGCCTGGCAAATAGCAGCATATCTGGCTATTAAACATTTTTAAAACTGGGGCTCTGATAAATGTAGGATTGAAAAATGCTCTTCAAGGCAGGTGCCATACTCCTTTTTCATTTTCTCTATTAATGTCCAATGCTATGAAGCCAAGTAGAGGAACTATGCTACTTGCACAGGATACTTGTGCTCAGAAGAGTTCCTACCTATCAAAACTATTCTGAATGGAAACTAGCCCAAAGCAGGAGCTTTCGTTCTCAAAAATAGCCTGACACATAAGTATACTGCCAAGAGCCAGAACTAGGGGGTACTCCCAACACAAATTCAGATTTGCCTCCCTATTACTTTTTTTTCCCTAAGATGGAGTCTCGCTCTGTCGCCCAGGCTGGAGTGCAGTGGCACGATCTCGGCTCAGTGCAACCTCCACCTCCCAGGTTCAAGCGATTCTCCTGCCTCAGCCTCCTAAATAGCTGGGATTACAGGGGTGCACCACCAGGTCTAACTTTTGTACTTTTAGTAGATACAAGGTTTCATCCTATTGGCCAGGCTTGTCTCGAACTCCTAACTTCAAGTGATCCGTTCACCTTGGCTTCCCAAAGTGCTGGGATTACAGGCATGAGCCACCATGCCTGGCCCCTCCCTATTAATTTCTACTGTTAACCAAAAAACATATTTTATGGAGAAAGGGCTCACGAAAGTTGCAATGCATCCTTGGCTATACCATATTTTCAAAGGTTCACTGGCTTTTATAGCTTTTCCCCCTTTCTCAATTTTCTCATTTCTCATATATTCATTTCCTATTAGGGTCCTTCATTACCTTGAATGTCTGTATAATTATTTTTAATTTTTAAAACCAGATTTGGTTTCTGGGAAAGCAAAAAATGATTACCCGACGGTTTAATTAATCAGTGGGCGCAAAGCTTCATGTAAGAATTGACAACTTCTACTCATTCCCAATTCTGTCATGTCTTCATGTCTGGGGGTAGAGGAAGAAAGTCCTGGGGTATATAAGCAGCCATTTCACTTTATCCATTTTATCTAATGCAGAGCTTCCCAAGTGCCATGTCTTAGTCACAAACAGGTTACAGTCTTCCAAAAAATCCTGAAAGCTATAAATGGATATAAGGCGTTCCCTCTTGTGATGGTTAAATTTATGTGTCAACTTGACTGGGCCATGGGGTGCCCAGACATCTGGTCAAACATTATTCTGGGGTGGAACACAGTGGCTCATGCCTATAATCCCAGCACTCTAGGAGGCTGAGGAAGGCAGACTGCTTGGGCCCAGGAGTTTGAGACTATCTGGACAACATGGCAAAATCCCATTTCTATAAAACAAACAAGAATTATCCAGGTGTGGTTAACACAAGCCTGTAGTCTCAGCTACTAGAGAGGCTGAGGTGGGAGGACTGCTTGAACCCAAGACATGGAGGATGCAGTGAACTTAGTTCATGCCACTACACTCCAGCCTGGGCAACAGAATGGGACCCTGTCTCAAAAACAAACACAAAAACCCCAAAACACATTATTCTGGGAGTACCTGTGTGGGTGTTTCTATAGATGAGACTACATTTGAATTTGTAACCTGACTAAAGCAGACTGCACTCCCTAATGTGGATGGGCTTCATGCAATCAGCTGAAGACCTGAATAGAACAAAAAGGCTAAGAGGGAACTTCTGCCTGATTTTGAGTTGGGACTTCAGTTGGACTTGAACCAAAAAGTCAGCTCTTTTTGGATCTTAAGCCTGCTGGCTTCTGGACTAGAACTTACTCCACTGCTCTCCTGGTTCTTAGGCCTTTGGACTCAGACTGGAACTACACCATCATCTCTTGGGTCTCCAGCTTATGCACTGTGGATTTTGGAACTTCTCAATTTCCAATAATCAGTCTCCCTCTCTCTACTACCTTCACTCCTATGCGCCCTCCTTCCTCCCTTCCCTCCCTCTACACATACCCTATTGGTTCTGTTTATCTGGAGAATTCTAATACATGTATATTTTATAAATGACTACATCTGGGCATAAAGAGATTAAGTGTATGGCAAGTCTCATTCAGCTTTCTAGAGAGGTGTATGTAGAGGTGTATTCAAGTGCCTATCTCCTTTAAAGGGCAGCAGGTCCTTGAATAATGTCATTTTGGTGTAATGTTGATGAGAAAAACAACTGATTCCTGGCTGCAGGCACTATCTGTGTGGAGTTTGCACATTCTCCCCATGTCCGCATGGGTTTTTTCTGGGTATTCCAGTTTCTTCATACATCCTAAAGATGTGCACATTAGGTTAATTATCTAAATTGTTCCAGTCTGAGCGAGTGCTGGTATGTGTGTGTGTGAGTGTGCCCTGCAATGGAATAGCATCCAGGCCAGGATTAGTTTCAGCCTTGTACCCTGAGCTGGAGGGAGAGGCTTTGGCCACTGGCAACTCTGAACTGGAATACGTAGATTGCAAAAGGAATAAATTATAAAATAAACATCTGTGAAGTCTACAATAATCATACAAATGCACAGCAATAAATGATGCAGTATTAAAGTTCCCAGTGAGCCTGCCAGATTTGATTGTTTTTGAATTGAATGGTATCTAAGGAATTATCTATTCCTTAGATAATTTTTGCTTTGCAAACATTTATCCCTTGATTTTATCCAGCAGTAGTACTACGACTGCTGTCACTCATTGATTCACCAAAAACTGGGTAATTATGTTTCTTGTTTTTATTAATCTTTCTTAAATGTAAGGACAGCTCATATTTACTTCAACGTTTAATATTAGAAGTGCTTTGTGTCTTTATTTAGAAGTTCAGTGATGTTTCTGTAACCAGAAAGATGCCATAGTAACTCTTGTTTATATCAGTTAGCCTATGGTAAAATTGGATTTGTTATATGTCCTTTCACTTAAAGTTGCAGTTTCCAAGACCCTCTTGAGGATATTAAGTAATGACTTAAGTATTTTATATTTAAGGCAACTCTTAATATTCCTTCAACATATTCCCAGTTAGTTTTTCTTTCTTGCTTAGGTACAGAGGTTGATTAATATCAATAGTTTTAATATTGATAGCATTAGGTTTCACACTCAAGTGGAAGTTTAGAAGAAACATTAAAATCCACTGGGTAACTTAATCTTCCATTTAAGAGGATATCTTATGCTGCATCACCATTAAATATTAAGTAAGCTATCAAGTACAATCTACAACTATATACTTACCAATCCCCAATTTCTAGCTATATAAAGAGTGACTAGTTGTAATATTCACCATGCTCTAAACATGATTTTTCCCTTCTGCACAATTTCTGAATAAATATAACGAAGCACTTCTATTTTGAAATTAAACACCAGATAGTCAAATTTTCTGGGAAAACAGCAAAAGGAAATTCTATCCAAATAGTTAAGTAAGCAAAGATCTATAAGGCTAAAGTCTTAGATCTTAATTCCCTTATTTTGTTGCTTACTTGTTTTCAGTTGTATGTTCAAACGTTCACAGGAGGGAAAACCTGCATAAATATTAGCTAGATGATTAAGTAGGTGAAGGTGAAAAGGTAGGACTGGTTATAAGCAATTGAAGAACGTTGAGTTTCTGTGCCTATAATCATAGCTACTTGGGAGGCTGAGGCACGAGACTCCCTTGAACCCAGGAGGTGGAGGTTGCAGTGAGCCCAGATCGCACTGCTGCACTCCAGCCTGGGTGACAGAGCAAGATTCTGTTTCAAAAACAAAAAAACAAACAAATAAAAAAACAAGAAAACTAACTTAATCTTGAACTAACACAAGCCAAGGTATTACTAATTCTTTTTGTGACACTCGACTTTCAAAGCTCTCAAAATATGTCTTCAGCTAATAACATTTTCCCTGTAGCATTATCAACTGGATGTCTAATAAGAAAAAAATAACTCACAGTCTCCTTTTCTATAGCAAATTAATATAAATAGATTACTTACCAATTACCTACATTTCTAAATGGTATCCAGAACAATATTTTAAAATTTTACAAAAGCTCAGGGTTAAATGCAATGCTTATTACATTCATTATCTCTTTTACCATGTATCTATGAAAAAGGTGTCTTGGCTATTTCAGTCAAGGTTTCTTTCTGAAACATAAATAAATTAAAAAAAAATAGAAGGCCGAGGCGGGCGGATCATGAGGTCAAGAGATTGAGACCATCCTGGCCAACATGGTGAAACCCCGTCTCTACTAAAAAATACAAAAATTAGCTGGGCGTGGTGGCGTGTGCCTGTAGTCCCAGCTACTTGGGAGGCTGCGGCAGGAGAATTGCTTCAACCCAGGAGGCGGAGATTGCAGTGAGCCGATTGCGCCACTGCACTCCAGCCTGGTGCCTGGCGACAGAACAAGACTCTGTCTAAAGAAAAAAAAAAAAAGAAAATTTCCTGGCTTCCCAGAATAGAAAAAAAAAAAATGTTAAGATAACACTGATAAAAAAAGCACTGTGCTTTGTTGTTGTCATTTTATTCTTTTAAATCTTTATCCAAAAAGTGAAGACCTCATTCTTATTTGTATAATGGAGATAGCACTACTTACCTTCTTTACAGTTTATAAGAATGTTAACAAAAGAATGACATACACTAAACTCTGGGTTTTCAGAAAAAAATAATTTACCAGAGGGAGAAGATATCTATTTCTCAATTATGTTCATGTATGGCTTTTACATCAAAGCTCAAACCCTCTGAGACTGGCTGGACCCACAGTTGAGAATTAGACTAAGAACACTTTCTAATTTTGAAAGAATTCTTCTTGCTTGACTTTTCCCTACCTAAGTAACAAATTATTGGACTAAACCCAAGGAAGACATATTTATTAAAACCTAAGACAACTTTTTGATGGGCTAAAAGTAGGAAAATGCTAAGAAATGGAGACCTGGATAATGTCACATACCAAATAGTGAAAAGTGGAAGAAATCTGAAATGACCAACTACACCATTTGTGTGACTTCACAAAACAAAGATTTGTTTTCTATGCTTGTTTAATTAAACAAATTAAATCAAATTCCCATGTTTAATTAAGCTCTGAATTCTAAAACACTCACATTCTGTCAAAGCAAAATTCAGACAAAACCACTTGATGTCATTTTGTTCAGGATGCTTTGTTGCATCCAGGTAAAACTGAACAGTAATAAATCATTCCAACTTTTACCACTAAAAAACTTAGTGTTTACTGTTACTAATATGTGAGGAGGCTGGGCACAGTGGCTCACACCTGTAATCTTAGCACTTTGGCAAGCTGAGGTTGGTGGATCACCTGAGGTCAGGAGTGCAAGACCAGCCTGGCAAATATGGTGAAACCCCATCTCCAGTAAAAATACAAAAATTAGCCAGGTGTGGTGGTGTGCACCTGTAGTCCCAGCTACTTGGGAAGCTGAGGCAGGAGAATCACTTGAACCCAGGAGGTGGAGGCTGCAGTGAGCTAAGCATGCTATTGCACTCTGGCCTGGACAACAGTGTGAGATTCTGCCTCAAAAAAAAAAAAAAAAAAAAAAAAGTGAGGAATTCTGTGCTGTTCTGAACATTGTCTAGAGCAACTAGAAAAAAATAGTTTAAGAAAAATACTAATAAATCTAATTATCTCCAAAAGGACTAAATTAATGTACTTTTCCAGCAGAATCTGAAGCCCAAGAAAGAGTGCTGGCTGCAACTCTCCTTCACAACAGCAGGATAAGAAGGAAGGTCTTTATTCAATCTTTATCTACCTCTGATTCAGTAACTTACTTAGCAGGGCTTACCAACTTTCTTCCCAATCTTCTGGCCTCTTCCAGCAGTTTCTCTTTCCTAGCATCCACATTCTGTTCATTTTCCATAATCCATTCGCCAAAATAAAAGCAGGAGGCCTGAGCCAAACAAATCTCAGAAAGTCTTTTTTTTTTTTTTTCTGAGACAGAGTCTCTTTCTGTAGCCCAGGCTGAAATGCAGTGGCATGATCTTGGCTCACTGTAATCTCCACCTGCTGGGTTAAAGTGATTCTCCTGTCTCAGCCTCCTGAGTAGCTGGGATTACATATGCATGCCACCCTACCCAGCTAATTTTTGTATTTTTAGCAGACACAGGGTTTCACCATGTTGGCCAGGCTGGGCTCGAACTCTTGATCTCAAGTGATCCACCCACTTCAGCCTCCCAAAGTGCTGGGATTACAGGCATTAGCCACAGGGCCTGGCCTCAAAAACTCTTAATGTATCTTGCCACATCTACAGCTTCCCTTTGATTTTTATGAAAAACAGAATCATACTATAAAATTCTTTCTAGCAGATTGATTTTTTCAGTCATTAAAAAATTTCCTTTCATTTTATCTTCACAAAAGTTCTCTGAAGTAGACATTATCTTCTTTGTGTATACAGCTGAGTTCAGAAGTAACCTACCCCAAATCATGAGGCTGGGTCAAGATTCAAACTCACATTTGCCAAATTCCATGAAGCCCATGTGCTTTATTACCTTCTATATCCGGTTATCATATTATACATAAATAACTTCAATCAACTTGTGTAATGCAAGAAACTCCTACTTGAAGTGGTCACACTTTAAAAAATTCATTATCTGATAATGTTAAAAGTTCTAAGGCTACAAATTAAAGATCATCTAATACCAGTGTCACCCTATCCTCTACTGAGATGAAACTAAATAGGTAAAGGGTTAGGTCAAAAGCAATAGTCTTCATTTAGCATCATAATTAGTTCATTTCTTGTTTAAAGGGCAAGGTTCTGCCTAAATAATAAATTACTCAATAGAAATAATGTACATTAGCCAAACTATGTAATAACTGAATTAGCAAATTAAACTACTCAGACACAAAAACCAACTTAAAAAGCCATTAGCTATGTGCACCAACTGGTAATACCATAATTTCTCTAGTATCTTACTGTGTCAAAGTTATCAAGGCAATGAAGTATAACCATTTCAATTATAAAGACTTTGGGAAGATTTCCAGTTGAAAATGGTTTTCTTAGCAAAAGATAACTGGAGAAATAAAGTTTGTAGATTCTGATTTTATTCACAGTATCTTTAAGATAAGCTTGTGGATCAGGTGTTAGTTACATATATCTATTGTCAGTATAAAGCAGTGATGTTCAAGAGAGTGCCCTCTTTTCACCTCTGGAGTTGAAAAAAGGCAAAATTTGACACAGGGTACAACTCTGGACTGGGTAACAACCTTGATATCAAGGTACACCTCTAGGGGTGACTTTAGGTCAAAATGAATCTTAATGAATCTTTTCTGAAAAGGTCTGAACCAAAAAAGAATAATATATAAGAGCTAAGGGGTAAAAATATTCTCCCTGACACACCTACTCCCTAGGAAGGGATAACAAGTACATTTGTAAGAAAGCATAAACAAATAAATACAACTACAATAAGTCAACCGACAGTTGTTTCTTATTTTAGCACTAAACCTTAATTCATCTCATACCCTCACCCCAAGTCTTTTAGTAGCTGCTAAATTATGAGAAAAAAGAAAAAATTGCTTTTTTCCAGTTGTTTTTCTATTCTTCAATTCACTGTAGCCTTTGGCACAGAATGAGTTTTCAAATTCTGCTTTGTTCTCTCCTGGAATCAAATCCATACTTGAATCTCCTAGGTTTCTGATGGACGAAAGTAACAAATTTTTCTTAAACTTAAGAAAAATCTAAATCTCAGTTTAACCTTCTTTTAAAATCACTGTAAAGGGTAAATACTGAAGGATTTACTGGAACTGTTAATTAGCTAATAAGTGTAGGGTTTTTAAAAATATAAATGGTATAGTCACCAAAAAATCCAAGTTGATGAACATCTGTAAATATTAAAGAAACTCATTGAGATAAAGAAAAATCTTACTACGCTTTACTATAGGATTATTTGTAGTTTCCCAAAGGGTTGTGAAAAATGTAACCAATCCACAAATCAGACAGGCATTATACATCATAATGAGGCTCCTTTAACAGGTACTTGGTTGGTGAAAAACTATTTTTTGAAAAGCTGAAATTAGAAGCCTCCACATAAATTAATAAGTCATACAAAATAGAGAAAATTAATAAATACCTGAACTGAAGTGGCTGATTCCTGTAAATGGCCACTAGCAACTGCTCCTTTGGAAGTTGCTGAGGGTACACTGTGCCTTTTGGGGGTTCCTGAAGTATCAATATTTTCATCTGTCCTATGTGACTGCCAGGCTTCCTTTCGATGATGAGATTCAGTAGCCTGCTGGTCTCCAAAAGCAGCCCAAGAACAACTATCTTTTTGCTCATCCTCAAAAGCATTCCAATCTACAATTTGGCTAGGACCAGCTGAACTGAAGTCTGCAAAATCATCAGAGTCTTGAAAACCATTGCAGTCGTCTTGAATATTTGGCACAGAATCAAAATTTCCAAACTCACCTTCTTGCCCATTTTTCAGTTTTGAAACAGGTTCAGTGCCTGTTCCACTAGATTTTCTTGCCAATTGACATCCTTCTGATAAATTATCAGAAGTCTGTTTTAGGTCTGACTTTGTTAATATCATCTCCTCTTGGCAAGAAACAGCATTTATATCCCCAAATTCTCCAAAGTCATCACCTGGTTCACTAAAATGTGGAAAGTGCTCTGAAGACTCTTCAAAAGTGGCATCACTCATTGAATCTTGAGTACCAGTAACAAAAGGTGGAGTTGAGCCACTAGCAGTGCCAAAGTCACCAAAATCACCAAAATCATCTGCATTGGCATCACTGCAAGTCACAAAGTCATTACTACTATCACCATTTTTTACAAAATCATCCAAAACATTTTCTTCTGTGGGGTCAATGTTTGGGCTTTGGAAATTAGTAAACTTTCTACTTTCTTCTTTGGAAGAACCAACTTCATCATCAGAAGTTTTAACAGAATCCATGCATAGGTGAGCACATTTAGAAGTAAATAAGTCAAGTTTTTCTTCAGTTTTACATTGTTCTCTCCTAATGGCTTCTGAATTATCAACTGAGTCTACCAAACTCCAAGCCTTTGATTGAACACTTGACTGTAAAAATTCATCCTGTTGCAGTGTTGGAAGGCCTCGTTTTTCAACACTGAAAACTCTGTTAGCCACTATGCTTATTCCTGAAACACAAACCTGATCCTCTCCATCAGTGTCTCCTTTGTTATCAAAGCTTCTATCCAAAGACACTTCTTTTACAGAATTCAGTTCATTGACTCTATTAATTTTATTGTTTTCCCGAATGGTTAGTGCTTCTCTATCATTTAAAACTGCACATCCTATTTCTTCTAGTTGTATCCTTTCCTTTTTGGAAAATGTGGCAAAATCTGCAAATTCATCAGCAGGACTAGGTACAGAGTCTAAATTACACTCAGTGCTATGAGTGCTAAGAGGCTTCCGTCCCTTTGAATCAGCTACGTTGTCCAGATCATCTGTTCCCTGAGGATTTACAGTTTCCAAAACCGCAAACCCATTTGTTAGAATTTCCAGACAAGGAGGCTTTTCACCATTGCAGCTCTCTAACTGCTTGTTTTGATGAACAACATTCATATTAGTTCTAAAATCTCCTGGAGAGAAACCTTCAAGTGTTCCAACATTCTGTCTCTGCTCCACTATTTTATTTAAATTTCCTGGACTTTCCATGCCATCAATGGAAGTATCTAATGTTTTAGATGAAATTATTTCTTTGCTGGTGGTAGAAAGTAAAACATCAGACTGTCCTTTCACAGGAGCAGAAAGTTCAGCAGTGATGTCTTTATCATTGCCATTTTTAATGGACTTAAAGCTTGTAAGGCTATCTACGTTTTCTGAGAATTCATGAATTGGCATAAAATGGTTTGAAGGTACAAACTCTTCCTTGGGATGTGTATAATCTGGTGTATCGAAATCAACTAACCCTACACTAGAAGGGCTAACTTCTGAAAACCCACCAAATTCCCCAAATTCATCATCATCATCATCCTCTGCTCCATTGTCTAGTGGTGGTGGGGATGAAGAATACATTCGAATGATGTCTGGCTCCATTATTCAGTTGCTTTCAAATAATTAATTTATACCTGTAAAAAAAAAAAAGATTTTTTTTGGAGGGGACAGATTACATAAAACAAGATCTTTCAAAATTCTCTCAAAGCTACTTTAAAACAATGCAAATTTACAATGCTCTACTTTGTCTCCTTTTTTCCTTGACCATTTCTTGCATGATGATTTGTATATTTTAATCTAGTTTTCTCTTAGGTGAAATTACACAGCTATAATATACTGGCAAAAAAAAATTCTGTCAGACTGTATGTTACCAACAGCATGGTAGTACATTAATGAAATTAGGGGGTTCCAGAAAATTTTGAATATATACTTACAAAAGTACACCTACAAAATTCTCTCCTGAGCACGTGCTTATTCTGTTAAGTTCTCCTTCAATTCATTAAGGATTCAATGTTTGCCTTATGGATTTGTATGAGTTCTTTATATTAATAAGTAAAAGGCATAAAAATGTTATCTCTAATAATTGCTACAAGTATTTTCTTCATTTTGCTTTTCAATGTTTATTTCTGACCCAAGCTAATTTTAAAATAACTTTTAATAATTTGAAATAGTTTAAGACTCAAAAGAAGTTGGAAATATGAGAGTTCTTATGTATATTCCACTCAGCTTCCCCCAGTGGTAATATAGTAATATGGTAATAACCATAATATACATGATCAAACCAGGAAACTGACATCAGTATAATACTATTAACTCAGGTACAAACCTTGTTTGGATTTTACCAGGGGTGTGTGTGTATGTGTGTGTGTATACAGTTCTAGAAAATTTTATGTGTGTGGATTATATTAGAGTAACCATCACTACAGTCAGGATAAGAACTGTTCTATCAACACAAAGAAACTCTCATATTGCCCCTTAACAGTCACACTCTTCCCTAAACTCTAATCCTTGATCTATTCTACATCATTATAATTTGTTACATCAAGAATGTTATATATATAGAATCATACACTAGTAACTCTTTGAAGCTGGCTTTTTTCCTCAGCCTCCCTTTTTCCCTTGAGAGCTAACCATGTTGCTGCATATGTTAACAGTTCATTCCTTTTTCTTTTTTAGAGACAGGGTCTTGCTACATTGCCCAGGCTGGTCTCTTGGGCTCCCAGGCTGGTTTCCTGGGCTGAGTAATCCTCCTGCCTCAGCCTCCTGAGTAGCTGAGACTATAGGTGCATATAACCACTCCTGGCTCTGACTCCTTTTCATTGCTAACTAGTGTTCCATTGTATAGATGTATAGATGTACTATTCATTCCATATAGTATATGTGGGTTGTTTCCAGTACTTTCCTATTACAAAAAAACTGCTATGAACATTCATGTACAGATTATGTGAACCCAAGTTTTGATTTCTCTAAAATATATATACCCAGGAGTGTGAATGCTGGGTCATATAACATGCTCAGCTTTATAAGCAACTGCCAAGCTGTTTTCACAAGTTAATTTTTAGGAAGTCAAATCTTCATTATTTGAATTTTCTTATTTGGAATTTTCTTCATTATTTTGCTATCATATAAGAGTTTGGAATTTTCTTCATTATTTTGCTATCATATAAGAGCTAATAAATACTTTTATTTTCTTCTACTTTGAAGTTTTAAAAAAAACCTTATTTTTAACACAACTAGAATTTATTTTGGTGTATGACATAAAGCAAAAAAGTAAGGTGAATATTTTTTTCTAAATGGCCAAGCAATGATCTTAATCCCTTTTGTTGAATAATCCTTCCGATACTAACTAATTTATAATAGATTATTTTTAATATATTTAATTCTTAAATGAAACCTGAGTTATTCTGTTCCTCTGTGATAAGGAGTCAAAGGTTCCACAAGTCAGATTTAACACTAAAAGCAAAGGGACCACCTGTAATCCTAGCACTTTGGGAGGCTGAGGCAGTCAGATCATTTGAGGTCAGAAGTTCGAGACCAGCCCGGCCAACATGGTGAAACCCCGCCTCTACTAAAAATACAAAAATCAGCCAGGTGTGGTGGTGCACATCTGTAATCCCAGCTACTTGCGAGGCTGAGGAAGGAGAATCACTTGAACCCAGGAGGTGGAGGCTGCAATGAAGCAAGATCACGCCACAGCACTCCAGCCTGAGTGACAGAGTGAGACTCAGTTTCAAAAAAAATAAGCAAAGGGAGAACAGTCAAAGTCTTAGAATAAAGCCAGTCCATAAATAATAAACAAACTTCTTACAACTCACAGTTGCCCAGTTAGGTAGATACATGAGGAAAATGTTTACTAAAAAATTCAACCAGTTTTGCAAGCTAGAAAAGTCACTTTCCTCTAACTCTCAGAATAAAATTTCTTAAGATCTTCCAGTTTTAGAGTGAAGGTACTGCAGAAACCACATAGTTTAATTCAGAGGTAAAGAAAATGAAGCCAACTAGTAAGTAACTTTCCCAAAGTTCATTCGGACAGCTGCTTAGTGGATAATTGCTTCAGAATTTTGAAAAGGATCTTTGGGGTTATGACTGGTCAGTCACTGAGAGTTACCAAAAAGAAATGAGCAAGTCACAAGAAAAGTAAAAGGAAATAATCTGTAACATATCTACCTCAAATTATCTTTCTTACAAAATTGGCACCATAAAGAAGGAAGTAACTGCTTTGCTCTGCCATACTCTTCTTTCCTGCTGCTGATATAAATAGGCGGAAAAAAACCCAACAGTACAAGATACACATAAATCCTATTCTCTTCCCTTGTCTAGTGTCCTGATAACCCCTTCTAATGCTTAGTGTACAAAGTAATTTGACCTTTAACTGTGTCCTTCTAATTATGAAATTCCTATTATTTAAAAGCACTTTGCAATTGTTAATGAAAATGTGGGGAAAGGAACCCTTGCACACATGCACATTGCTTGTGAGTGTATAATTGTTATAAGCCTTCCAGAAGACAATATGGTTGTACTCTATAAACTCTTTTTAAAGAAATCTAAGCCGGGCGCGGTGGCTCACGCCTGTAATCCCAGCACTTTGGGAGGCCGAGGCGGGTGGATCATGAGGTCAAGAGATCGAGACCATCCTGGCCAACACGGTGAAACCCCGTCTCTACTAAAGTACAAAAAATTAGC
>PVKP010034005.1:0-24598 GCA_004027715.1 Plecturocebus donacophilus | reverse complement strand
TTGAGTCTACGTGTGTCTTTGCACATGAGATATATCACCTGAAAACAGCACACTGATGAGTCTTGAATTTTTATCCAGTTTGCCAGTCTGTGTCTTTTGAAATGGGGCATTTAGGCTGTTTACATTTAATGTTAATACTGTTATGTGTGAATTTGATCCTGCCATTTTGTTACTGGCTGGTTGTTTTGCCTGTTGATGCAGTTTCTTCATTGTGTTTTTACCATCTGGTACATTTTTGCAGTGGCTGGTACTGGTTGTTCCTTTCTGTGTTTAGTGCTTCCTTCAGGAGCTCTTGTAAGGCAGGTGTGGTGGTGGTGAAATTTCTCAGTAATTGCTTCTCCGTAAAGGATTTTATTTCTCCTTCGCTTGTAAAGCTTAGTTTGGCTGGATATGAAATTCTGGGTTGAAACACCAAAAGCTTTGGCAACAAAAGCCAAAAATAGACAAATGTGATCAAATTAAATTCCAGAGCTCTTGCACAGCCAAAGAAACAATCATTAAAGCAAACTGGCAACCAACATAATGGGAAAAAAATTTTGCAATCTACCCATCTGACAAAGGGATAATATCCAGAATCTACAAAGAACTAAAACAGATTTACAAGAAAAAAACAAACAAATCCATTCAAAAGTGGGTGAAGGATATCAACAGAAGACATATATGAGGCCAACAAACATATGAAAAAATGCTCATCATCACTGGTCATTAGATAAATGCAAATCGAAACCATAATGAGGTACCATTGCCAGTTAGAATAGTGATCATTAAAAAGTCAGGAAACTACAGATGCTGGAGAGGATGTGGAGAACTAAAAACATTTTTACACTGCTGGTGGGATTGTAAATTCGTGTAACCATTGTGGAAGACAGTGTGGCAATTCAAGAATCTAGAACCAGAAATATCATTTGACCCAGCAATCCCATTACTGAGTATACACCCAAAGGATTATAAATTATTCTACTATAAAGACACATGCACATGTATGTTTATTGCAGCACTGTTCACAATAGTAAAGACTTGGAACCAACCCAAATACCCACCAATGATAAACTGGATAAAGAAATTGTGGCACATATACACCATGGAATACTATGCAGCCATAAAAGGATGAGTTTATGTCCTTTGCAGGGACATGGATGGTGTTTTCCAACTTTATTTATGTTGGAAACCGTCATTCTCAGCAAACTGACACAAGAAGAGAAAACCAAATACCACATGTTCTTACTCATAAGTGGGAATTGAACAATGAGAACACATGGATATAGGGAGGGGAACATCACATACCAGGACCTGTCAGGGGTTGGGGGGCTAGGATAAGGATAGCATTAGGAGAAATACCTAATGTAGATGATGCGTTGATGGGTGCAGCAAACCACCATGGCATGTGTGTACCTGTGTAATAAACCTGCATGCTCTGCACATGTATCCCAGAACTTAAAGTATGATAAAAGAAAAAAAAAATAATGAAAAAAAGAATAATGTAAAAAAGGCAAAAAGCACAGAGTTCAGAGAAAATAGTTCTGAGCTCAGTATGTAACCTCAGGCAAATCATGTAACTTCTCCAAATCTTATTTCTCTCATCTCCAGAAAGGAGCACTACCTACAATACTAGTTATTTTGAGGGTTAAATTAGATAGATGTTTAGCTTGATGCCTGGCCCTTAGGAAGAAATAGATAAATTATGGCTATTATTTCAAAGTTTCTATTACTAATGAAACTTAAAATTCAACATAAAACATACAGAAGCCAGAGTCTCAGAATCTTAGAGAACTTACCTGGTAATAGCTAGTTCCTTTTCTCTCTCTCTCTCTTTTTTTTTTTTTTTTTTTTTTTTTGGGGTGGTAGGGGATCTATTTCCTCAAATTCTGTCAAGTCAGCTGTGAGAAGTAAAGTTTTGGTGTATCTACATAGAGCCTCTGAATTTGTCAGTATTTTTCTGCCTTTTTTCTTTTTAAAAATGATCAGTTTATCAACCAACAGTGCACTGTCCACCCACACCAATTGCCACATTAGTGGGTGTGGAAGAGGGGCTCTACCTGCCTTTGAAAGCGTGCTCTTTGAAAACAGGCAGCTTTGCTTCATAGGCCAGCAATGTGTTTCTCCTGCTTTGCTTTAGGATAATCAAAACAAGGTTCTAATGAGCCTACCAGTAAAATGTGTTTAATGAGATTAGTAATCTACACCAAATTGTGAAATTCTCTTTAGAACCCTCTTCCTCTTTCTCAGTTTCATAGTATGACTGCTAATTGCCCAAAAAGAGATATTTTCAACTCTTACCTTGGACCTATACAGATTTAATACATACTGCCTGGACACTTTTTTTTTCAGATCACCTAAAAAATTGTATGATGCTACAGAAAATACATTGAAGCTGAAGTTTCTAAGTCTCCACCCAATTTTAGTGTTAGAAAGAGTCAGAGGTAATTTTAGTGTCATTGGAATAACTTAAACTGATCTCTTATCTTGATTTAATTTCCTTTTTTCCCCAAAAGTTGATTGGCACACTGAAGGGTTAACAAATGGAAAGCGGGAGGGGAAAGATAATTTCTTGAGAGAATTTTGGAGCTCATTTTTCTTTCTATCTGAAAGCTATTTTCCTATAAACTCCCACAAGAATGAAGTCTAAAATTTTGTAGGATCCATACCCTTGAACATGCACATTAACCAATTTTAAGCAAATTGCTGCATTTTGCAAGCAATACCATACATAATTCAACCGTCTTTTCCGTGGATAATTAGCAGTGAGTGATCCCCCACCCTGATGAGCAGGCATGAAGGCTTGATTGAACTCACAGCTGCGCTCCCAGTAATTATGAATTTCTCTGCATCCTGGAAAGAGCCTAGGGAGAGAAGACCCAATGCCTGTTCACTTTACATCCTGGACTACAACTGTGTCCTTCTGAAAAAAATGACATACTAATTCAACAAATAGTCATTTAACTCCTCCTGTAGAACAGGTGCTATTGTAGGTGCTGAGGATACATCAGTGAAAAACAAAACAAATCCCTGCCTGGGTGGAGTTTGCAGGTTAGTGGGAGAAAACAGACAAAAAACAAAATACATAAATAAATTTTATATGACATGAGAAGTCTTTTTCAATTTATTTATTCTTTTATTTTATTTTTCACTTTTGTTTGAGATTCAGGCGGTACATGTTTGGGTTTGTTACCTGTGTATCTTGTTTGATGCTGTGGTTTGGGGTACAAACGATCCCATAACACAGGTGCTGAGCATAGTACCCAATAGTTTTTCAGCCCTTCCCCATCTCCCTCTCTCCAAGCTCTCAAAGTCCCCAATGTCTGTTGTTACCACCTTTATGGCCATAGGTACCCAATGTTTAGCTCCCATATATGAGAACGTGGTATTTGGTTTTCTTTTCCTGTGTTAATTTGCTTAGGAAATGGCCTCCAAGAGCATCCATGTTGCTACAAAGGGCTTTTCATTCTTTTAATGGCTGTGTAGTTTTTCATGGTGTATATGTACCACACTTTGTTCATCCAATCCACCACTGACAGACACTTGGGTTGATTCCATGTCTTTGCTATTGCAAATAGTGTTGCGATGAACATGTAAGAGTGTGTGTGTTTGTGTGTGTGTGTGTGTGTGTGTGTGTGTGTGTTTGATAGAACTATTTGTTTTCTTCTGGATATATATCCAGTAATGAGATTTCTGGGTCAAATGGTAATTCTGTTTTAAGTTCTTTGAGAAATCTCCAAACTGCTTTCCACAGTGGTTGAACCAATTTACGTTCTCATCAACAGTGTACAAGATTCCCATTTCTCAACAGCCTCACCAACATCTGTTGACTTTTTAATAATAGGCTTTCTGACTGGTATGGGATGATATTGCATGGTTTTGATTTGCTTTTCTCTGATGACTAGTGATATGGAACATTTTTTCACATGTGTTTATTGGTCAAGAAGCTTATAAGTCTTAATAGAAATAGCAAGGAAGGATATCAAGCATTCCAGAGAGTGGATTGCAGTTTTCTTAGAATGGACATGATGGACCTCACTGGGCAGGTGACATTCGAGTACAGGCTAGAAGCAACTGAGGAAGTACACCATGGAGATCTCTGGGGAACAGTGTTCCAAGCAGAGGAAAGAATTCACAGAAGGAATTCTGTTTAAAGAACAGGCTTGGCGTCTACTGTGGACAAAGAGGGTGAGGCAGAGGGCTGTACTGGTGAGGACGGGTAGGTCACAGGAGCTATCAGGCCTGTGGACCATCCTCAGGACATTGACTTTTACTCTGAGTGAGACAGGAAGTCATTGCAGGGTTTAGGTTGGAGAAGTGACATGATCAGAAATAAGTTGTAAATAGACAACTCTGGATTGGGAATGTCTTGCCTTGGGACAAAGGTAGGAACATGGTCTTACGGGAGGCTCCTGCCATAACTCAAGTGGGAGATGCTGGGTGCCTGGACCAGTGTGAAAACTGGGAGGAGATGAGCAACAGTTGGATTCCGGACACATTTTTATGGTAAAGCCAGCAAGATTGCCTGTAGTATGGAGATGGAATGTGATAGAAAAAGAAGAGTCCAGGATGACTACACAGTTTTAAGACTTGAGTTTTGAATCATCTAGACTCATTGTGAGGAAAAAATGGGCTCAAGTTCACAGTTAACTGTGTACTCTTCCTGGAATGTGTTTGTCTCTGTAGATACAGGTTAAGAATATTCCTTCAAGCCCAGGCACGGTAGCTCATGCCTGTAATCCCTGCACTTTGGGAGACCTAGGTGGGTGGATCACGAAGTCAGGAGTTCAAGACCAGACTGGCCAACATGGTAAAACCCTGTCTCTACTAAAAAAATACAAAAATTAGCTGGGCATGGTGGGTCATGCCTGTAATCCCAGCCACTTGGGTAACTGAAGTAGGAGAATTGCTTGAACTGGGACCTGGGAGGTGGAGGTTAAAGTTAGCCGACATCACACTCCAGCCTCGGCTACAGAGCAAGACTTCACTCCATCTCAAAAAAAAAAAAAAAAAATTCCTTCAGAGGCTTTTAACCCCTTTTGAAGAGTCCCTGAGCTAACAGGTCAACATCAGCACAAAGTAACGTTCCATGTTAGCCCCTACAGGATGCTATGTGTTTGAATTTCACAGGTTCCCCTGCTGAGACAGACATGCGTTCACCCTCAGTTCACCCTTAGCTGTCTTCATGACTTCACCTGAAGAGGGCATTTGTGTTCAGACATTGTTTCTGTAGAATATGTAAATGAAGCCATTTAGTCATTCTGTGAGAATGTAAGCAAAAGAGGACATTTTCTCTTGATGATTGCTGTGGGAAAAATCCATACAGCTTTTGACTCTGCTGGAACCTAGAAATAATCCAGTAGTTTGCCTACCTCCTCACGGAACAAGGCAAATGGAAAGGACAGCACTGTTACCACCAGTTTTAGGTTTCTTCACTGGCCTTGACCCAGGCAGGGATGCTTGGTCCCACATTACCATGAACAGCAGTCAAATTCTAAGAGAATCTCCTTGTTAGTAACAGGTGAAGAAAGCAAAAGATGACTACTCTTAACGGTTATGCTTTGAAGTATTGTAGCTGATTTCCACAAGTCACATAAGATGGAAGACTTCTCATTCATTTGGAGACAAACATAAAGTGGGCCTAAAGGTTTCATTAATAAAGGCTCGATGAGAACAGAGCCTTTGTTGATCACTGTCATGTCCCCAGTATCTTTCAGAGTGTCTTCAACATAGTAGATGCTCTATAAATATTTGCTAAATAAATTAATACAAGGGAAGATGTTCCTAGTCTCCTTTCAAATATGCTAATTTACTCTAAGTACTATACAGTTAATAAGCTAAAAGGAACTCTACTACAAGTTTCAGTGATGTAAACACAAAAAGGAAGAGTGTCAATGTTTATTGAATACCCACTATATGCCAGAGCCCCAGCAAAGAACGTTTCACTTATTACTTCATTCACTCCTCCTTACAGTTACACTGTAAGTTACATGTTATCACTCTTTTTACAAATGAAGAAACTGAGACTCAGATAATTTCAGTCATTTGTTCAAGCCCAGTTTGTTTGCTTTCAAATGCCATGCTTATTTCACTATACCCGTATGTCTTCGTTAGTTGTGTATGCCTCCCTAGTCTACAGGGAGCTTGCAGGCTAGGGGAAGGGAGGCATACACAACTAATGAAGACATTAGAGGCCGAGAAGAACCATGAGAGGTTCTAGCAATACATTCTAGAAAATCAGAGCATAGACTCTAGAACCAAACAGCTTAAATTCAGATCCTTTCTCTGACACTGGCTGGCTGTGTCATTCTCCTTGGGGAAGCTATCCAACCTTGCAGTGCCTTTATTTTCTCATTTGTAAAATAGGAATAAGTTTAGTACTTACACTGTGGTTTTTGTGAGAATTGAGTATATATAAATACACATAGCAAGTGACATGTACATGCTGCTGATGATGACGAAGTCCAGGAAGTCCTTCAATGAGCGAGCCAGCATGGTGGCTCACTCTTGTAATCCCAGCACTTTGGGAGGCCAACGTGGGCGGATCACGCAGTCAGGAGTTCGAGAACAGCCTGGCCAGCATGGTGAAACCTCGTCTCTACCAAAAATACAAAAAAGTTAGCTGGGCATGGTGGCACGTGCCTGTAATCCCAGCCACTTGGGAGGCTGAGGCAGGAGAACTGCTTGAACCTGGCAGGCAGAAGTTGCAGTGAACTGAGATTGCACCATTGCACTCCAACCTGGGCGACAGAGTGAGCCTCCATTTCAAAAAGAGGAGTGAAATTTGGATAGATAGCAATTCAGGCAAAGCTTTCAAACATAGGAACTAATGTGACTGAAGGCATGGAAGCTGTAGAATATCGGAGGAGCAACAATGATAGAATTTGGCTGGAGTAGAGACCAGCGATTACCCATGGGGGGGCGTGCATAAGTTTTCCAGGAGTGCTGTGTCTAACAACGGCCCCAGGACTGAATGCTGATTTAGCCCTTCCTCTAGGATAGTGGAGGTAAGGGGACCTACACTCCCAATCCCAGTGAGAAAGCAGGCAGGAGAAAGCAAGATAGCAGACTGGGGTCAGATTATAATCTCAAATGCCAGGTTCAGGGCTTAGCCTTTATATTCTGCACACATTTTCTGCTAATGAAGAGTTCTGACAGTGGAATACTGTAATTAGAGTTGTTCCTGCATGGGAAACAAGACAGAACAATTCCAAACAACTTATGAACTGCCCTCATATTGTGTACTGCAGAAGAAGCTACATTACCTAAACAAAAACCATTTTTTCTCTTACATACTATATCTTTCTGAAAGTGGGGAAAAGAAGAGGATGGGCAAAAAGAGATTGTAGAAATTCACATGTAGGAAGGGAAGGCATGTGGTAATGACCAGAGCTGAGGACATGGCCATAGCACACATGTCCATGAAGCTGGTGCTGGGTCAGAGTATCCAGAAGAAGCGGACACTGACTCTTCCTACTATAAAAAGGCAAAATGTTCAGTTTTCCGTAACAAAGAAGTGTTACTGTCCTCTAGAGAAGTCAAATGCTCAATCATTGTGAAACCACTGAGAGGTTATAGATATTAAGGCAATGGCCTCTTCCCTGAGGAACCTGTTCCTGGTTGAGGAAATAGATGAGGTCTGTGTTTAGAATAAGTAAAAGAAGTTTCTTCACAATAGCATTACCAACATACACCCATAAGTATTACACAAAACCTCAAATGCAGGGAGACGGCAGATAAGACAGTCAAGATCAATGCGATTAATCTTGGAAGGTATTGAGGAAGAGGTGAAATCTTGGCTTACTTAAAAGGGAAAGTTCAGGTATGAAAATGGCTTCAGGTTCAGTTGGATCCAGAGACTCAAATGATGTCACCAGGACTCTGATTTCCCCTCCATTCTGAATTCCCCTCATCCTAGAATGGTTTCATTCGTCAGCAAATGCTTTTTGTACACTATGAGCAAGAAGTCTATCAGCTTAGCAACCTCAGCAGTGTCTTTCTGTCCCAATGACAACATGTTGAACTAGGAAGGGTCTCAAATTTGTTCTGCTACAGACACATGCCCATTCCTGAACCAGTCATTTTGACTGTGGAATGAGATGCACGATCAGCTGTGTCTCTGTAATGAGCCCTCCTAGTCATACATGAAATTATTAGAGGGAGGTTCTCCAAAGGAAAACGTTGTTCAGAGAAAACTGAAAAACCTTGAAGGGTATATAGATCAGAAACAGACAATTATTCCTCAACTCTTAGAGGGTAAGAAATGAGAAGAGGGCATATTTGCATAAACTATTTTGGAAAGATAAATATAAGTGTTATCAACAACAGTTTAAGGGTTTGGTTTTTCAAACATTTATATTTTTAGTCACCAAACTTTGCTCCCTCCTAATAGATACCTTTTTATGTAAACCATAAATATAAAATGGATAAACACAAAACAACTGTGAACGAAGCAGAGAGAAGGTGTCAGGCTGGAAACTGCACCCACTTGGTCTCCTCCTGCGACGTTGTATCAGCTACAGGTCACTTCCAAGAAACCCAGGGCCTATTCAAAAACCAACTGGCTGAAAATATGAACGGCTTTAGAAAACATTGGATGAGCCTACAAATCTACAGTGGATTATAAGGGAAGTGGAGGAAACTGGTTGATATATCATGAGATTGAGGTTGTGCTCCTCAGGCCCTCTGACAGGGTATCCTCCACGTCACTGTGAAAGCAAAACACTGGCTTCATGTTCCCCTGGCTTCTCTTATTCTAGGCAGAGGCTTTGGCGTCACACAGGACTTCATAGTTTCTTGATTTGACGCTAGGAAATGTTAAGATGGAACAAGGAAGAGGGAATGAGGCCCTGAGTTTGAGCTTTATCCACTTTTTTCCCCTTGTCTCTCCTGTGCTCCATTCGTCAGAGCCTGCTGCTCTCTATAAAAGTCACTGGCATCACCTTTAACCCCATCTCCACCCTTTGCTCCAAACCCTCCTTTCTCTTCTGGTTTCTCTCTGGAGCCTGTGCATTTAGTTCTGTCCCTTGGCTTGGTGTCTTCTGATTGGCAACTTCTTTAGACAGTCTGCCTGATTTTTGCTTTGATTTCTCCCTCTCAGCTCCACACCCTATGGCCCTGGGCAGTATAATGTCCTGACCCAGAGGCCCAGACCTCCTAACCCAAGTGGTCCCTGCTTTGTCCAGAGGTGAGTTAAATGGTACTAGGTTTGCTCACCACTTGGTTCCGTTTTCTGAGGTCTGAAGGGCTCATTACTTAATCATTGTATTTTGTTGTTTTTTGACTCCTCACCCTCACTAAAGCCCTAAAGTGTTTTCGGTGATTCTGCTTAAAGAAAAGATGTTATTGTTACTGAGCCTTACAAGCACACAAAACAAAACAAAACTGAAGAAGAGAGTTTTAAGGTTTCCAAAACATCAAGTGGCAACAGAGATTACAGGCTAGCAACTATAATTGCCTATCTATAAATTCCTATTTTGGAAAATGCAATTACTATAATAACAGCACATGAAGGATCTTACTCAATCACCCAGCACATATCATCTCAGTGTCTGCTCTTGAGATGTGCTATCATACGTAAATAACACATTAAATTTTGGCTGAAACATAGCCCACACTCCTGCCTCATCTTTACACTGTATGTTAGTCTATTCTCATGCTGCTATGAGGACATACCAGAGACAGGGTAATTTATAAAGGAAAGAGGCTTAAGGTTTAATTGACTCACAATTCTGCATGGCTGGGGAGGCCTCAGAAAACTTACAATCATGGCAGAAGGGGAAGCAAACACGTCTTTATTCACATGGTGGCAGGAAGGAGAAGTGCTGAGCGGAAGGGAGAAAAGCCCCTTATCAAACCATCAGATCTCGTGAGAACTCGCTCACTATCCCAAGAACAGCATGAGGGTAACCACCCCCATGATTAAATTACCTCCCACTGGGTCCCACTCATGACACATGGGGATTATGGGAACTACAATTCAAGATGAGATTTGGGTGGGGACACAGCCAGACCATATCACATTACTTCTGGTTACTTATATATATTTTTAAAAAACAGAAGTAATGGGTAGGTGATGCAAAAAAAAAAAAAAAAAAAAACAGATCTTTTTATTTTTATCATTTTTTATCTATGTTTCTTAGATAATTACCTTCATTTCTTAGATAATTACCTCATAATTACCTTCACCCAACTTGGATAACAACAAATTTTCTGCAATTTTCTGTCAGCTGTTCTGCTGTGTAACTATCAATGCTTGGCCAGAGAGCCAGACTGGCTCACAAAGAGGCTTCACCCTTTTCTGTTCTTTGTGCCCCTGGATATGTTTCCAGTGATTTTTAAAATGTATATGAACAACTTTATTAAGATCTAATTCACACAGCATACAATTTACCCATTTAAAGGGTACAGTGTAATGGTTTTTAGTATGTTCACAGAGTTGTGCAGCCATTATCACAACCAATTTTAGAGCTATTTTATAACCCCCCAAAGGAACCCCATATCCATTAGCAGTGACTGCCTCCTCTTCTTCCCTGCAGTGACCCATCACCTGCCACAAGTAAGCAACACAGATTGTGGAAATACTGTTGCACCTTCAATTTGCTCTTCATTCAGCTTTCAATCTTGAAGGTTCATGACTGGTATATGAAAAAGTCACATGCACACACATGTTTATAGCAACACAATTCACAATTGCAAAAATATAGAACCAACCTAAATGCCCATCAACCAACAAATGCATAAAGGAAATATGGTATATATACATCATGGAATACTACTCATCTATAAAATGAAACAAAATAATGGCCTTGGCAGCAACTTGGATGGAGTTGGAGGCCATTATTCTAAGTGAAGTTACTCAAGAATGGAAAACCAACCAATGTTCTCACTTATAAGTGGGAGCTAAGCTATGAGGACACAAAGGCATAACAATGATATAATGGACTTGGGAACTCGGAGGGCATGGTGGGAGGGCAATGAGAGATAAAAGACTACATATTGAGTACAGTGTACACTGTTCAGATGACAGGTGCACCAAAATCTCAGAAATCACCACTAAAAAACCATCCACGCAACCGAACACCACCTGTTTCCCCAAAACTATTGAAATTTTTTAAAATAAGGATTATGACTGGGCGGGGGAAGTGGTGCACTCTCCCAGGAGGCTCAAGAGGTCTTCTATTAGGAGGAACTCAAATGCAGATGACTAACAGTGATATTTCAATGCTACTACCAGCATCTATCACCAATAATTTTCCACACAGGCCTAACTCCTTATAAATAGAATATTTACAACTTTCCTTTTTCCCAGGAACCATTTCTGAACTGGAAAAGAGATTTTTTTTAATTCCCTGTCAAAATTTTGTATGCAAATTTATTATCCCCTGGCCCTCTGAGCTGACCCCTGCTCCCCCTTCCCCCAACCATCCTTCCTTTCTTTAAGCACTCTTGAAATTCTGGGCCTTCTTATGGCCCCAGAGAAACCAGGGTCTCCAGCTTTGGTGCACCACCAGACGCAGACATAATTCCACGCTTCTAGTGGGTTCTTTCTGCCTGTCCATGCTTCATCCCCCATCAGAGCTCAACTGGTCATCTCTTAATGCATTACTTACTCCAGGCAGTAGTTTTTTTTTACTGAGTGGTACTAAATTACAACATCACCTTCCTAGTTCACATAAACTCTTAACTTGGTGTGAAGAAAGCATTCTGAAAGCTGTATTTAAGCATGAAAATCAGTGTTTTGAATAATTGTGTGGAGGAACAACAGTGGGTAGAGGAAGGGGAGGAAATGGAGGTGTGATTCTTCTAGGAATTAAATGCAGCCGAGTCACAGGTCTGTGTCAGAGGCTGAACTATAAATCTGGTGACCCAGCAGTGGGAGAAACAGCTCCCTCATCAAGCAAGGAGTGTTAGCTCTCTGAATGTGCTGTGGTATTATTCTCTACATGTCTTAATTTTTAAATCCTAATGTAACCTGCTGAAAATAATTTTCAATGCTCATTACTGTTCATAGTAAACGCTGCTTATAGGTAATTTTGGTGGTGTAAAGTGTGGAGTCAGATGCTAGAGCAGGGCTTCTCGAATTTGAGTGTGCACAGAATCATGGGGAGCTTGTTAAAATTCAGATTCCTGGGTCTCACCTTCAGAGTTTCAGTGGGTGTGGGCCAGGCTCAGCATCACGCAGGCTCACGGTGGGTCCAGGCCACACTTTGAGAAAAATCATGTGGGCAATATCCCAGATAGGAATAACAACAAGTATACGACGCAAACTGGGAACTTGCAGATGGCACAAGCTTCCCTCTTGTGTTTCTCTCTTTGCTTGTCATAGGGAGGGGAAAAATATATGTAGGGATGGGTACCTTGGAAATGTTACCAGAAACTTTGTCCCTTGAAGTTAAATGTCTCAAAGTCTTCATGAAAGATGCCTAGATTAGACATTCTTTCTGGGTGTGTCTGTGAGAGCGTTTCTGAATGAGATAAGCATTTGAATTGGTGGACTCAGTAAAGTAGATAGCCCTCCACTATATGGGTCAACATCAACCAATTTGTGAAGGCCTTGCTATGGTTTGAATATTTGTGTCCTCTCCCAAATTTACACTGAAGCTGAATCCCCAATGCAACAGTATTAAGAGGTGGGGCCTTGAGAAGGTACTTAGCCCATGAGGGCTCCATCCTTATGAACGTTAGCATCTCATAAACAATCTCGCCTCTCTGTCTCTTCCTCCACGTAAGATTCAGCATTCATCCCCTCCAGAGGATTCAACAAGGCACCATCTTGGAAGCAGAGAGTAGCCCTCACCAGACACCAAATCTGCCAGTGCCTTGATCTTGGACTTCCTAGCCTCCAGAACTGTGAGCAGTAAATTTATATTGCTAATAACTCCACCTGTGGTATTTTTTTAATAGCAGCACAAATGGACTAAGACAGGCCTGGGTAGAAAAAAAAAAAAGGCAGAGAAGAGAGGAATTCACCCCACCCCCCATTTTATTATTTCGCCTCACTGCTTGAGCTGGAACACCTTTTCCTGCCCTCAAACTGGAAGTTATACCATAGGCTTCCCTGCTTCTCAGGCTTTGGACCCAGACAGAATTACACCACGGGTCTTCCTGGGGTTCTAGCTGAGGCTTCTCAGCGTGTCCATAATCATGGGACCCAATTTCTCATAATCATTTTCTTTCTCTCTCTCTCACCCATTCTCTCTCTCTCTCTCTCTCTCTCTCTCTCAATGTGTATCTATACTGTGTATGTATATATATATATACACACACACACACACACACACACACACACACACACACATACATACACATATTCAAATGGATATGATTTGACTGTGTCCCCACCCAAATCTCATCTTGAATTCCCACGTGTCATGGGAGGGACCCAGTGGGAGGTAATTGAATCATGAGGGCAAGTCTTTCCCATGTTGTTCTCGGGACAGTGAATAAGTCTTATGAAATCCAATGGTTTTAAAAAGAGGAGCTCCCCGGCATATGTTCTTTCACTTTTTGCCTGCCGCTAACCATGCAAGATGTGACTTGCTCCTCCTTGCCTTTTGCCATGATCATGAGGCTTCCCCAGCCCTGTGGAATTGTAAGTTCGATTAAACCTCTTTCTTTTCTAAATTGCTCAGTCTTGGGTATGTCTTTATCAGCAGCATAAAAATGGACTAATACACAAATATAGAGATGTATTATATATACATATGTGTGTATATATACAATAGAGAGAGAGCAAGAAAGAAAGAGAGAATGAGAGTGGGCTGTGTAAAGAAGATCTGCCCTTGCTAGTATAGGCAGGCATCATCCAGTCCTTTGAGGGCCTAAATAGAACAAAAAAGGCAGAGGAGAGGTAAATTTGCTCTCTCTCAATGAGTAGGGACATCCATTTTCTCCTGCCCTCAGACATGGGAGCTCCCGGTTCCTAGGCCTTCAGACCGTAGGACTTACTCCACTAGTCCCCCAGCTATCAGGTTAGCTACACCATTGAGTCTCCTGGCTCTCAGGCCTTTGGCCTTGGACTAGAATTTATACCCATGACCCCCTTATTCTGAGGGCTTTGAACTCATACTGAATTATACCACTAGTTGTCTTTGTTCTTCAGCTTGATGATGGCTGAGGGTAAGACTTGTTGGCCTCTATAATCTGGTGAGCCAGTTTCTATAACAAAGCTCCTCTTATATATCTATATGTTTCCTACTGGTTCTGTTTCTCTGGAGAACCTTGACTAATACCTCACCTTAAATCCTTTCTGGAGCAAGACTGGAGTTTTAATTTATTCTTAGAAATAATTTATTAACACTAAATGTTTCTCCAATTAAAAGCATTTCTCGTGCAGAACTTGAGAGAGTCACAAAGCCGTTTAGAGAGAGATCTTCTCCTTGAACTCCCTCACTTTATGGCAAAGAAGCCAAGGTCCATTTACTTGTTCAGGGTTGTACTACTAGTCAAAGGCAGATTCAGAAAGACTCTTAAGAAGTTAGGATAAAGGCAGGAAACACAGGAACTTAGCAAGGACATACATTTAGTAAGACAGATCTGTGAGTTTCTCAAATTAGAGCTCAGAGCCAGAGGTGGATTGTCTATACATAAGCCTTTCTCTGCCTTTTGTGTACCCCCAGGGACATTGGAATGTTGCATATTTTGTCTAAAATTACATCTCCCATCTCACTGTCCGGCTTTCTCCTCAAGACTCCTTCTTCCTAAGTTGATCACATATAGACATGATTTATGTTTTTAAATTTGCTCATGTGCACTGGTGCAGGCTCTTTTATTGAGACAAAAATAGAAGCAGTCCTATTTGAGGCATTAAAATCAAATGACCCCATTAAGCCCAGCCAGTCCTTGTCAGCCTTATAAATCACTTTCAAAACACTGTAGAGTATCATTGGGATTTTAAGGAAAAATCTTCACTTAGGGCCATTTACAAAAGCAGTATTTCTTTTGTTCTCTTGTTTCTCCCTTGGCTTGAAAAATTCTTTGTGCTTTTCGTCTCCTTTTAAATCTGCACATCAATCCATTTCTGGCTATTGGCCCAGGAAAGATGTGCCTGAACCCATTAGACTGAGAGAATTTCATTGCATCACTGCACCAGAAGATTAAGTGGCCAGGATGACTTCCCATGAAAAGCTGGAATAAACACTATCCCTCTCCCTGACACCGCAACTAATGCAAGGCAAGACAGTAGATATTTCAGACCTAGACAATCTCCTCCCTGAAGGAAGGAGAACAAGGATGCAAACTCAGGTAATCCAGGGCCAGAAATTCCTTCTGCTCCTATAAGCAAAAGGTTCAGAGGAATATATTGCATTAAAATAAACCAATTATGGGGACCTGCCTTCTTAAGTGCAGTGTTCTTGTGTAACTCTAGAATAATACATTCATCCTTTGGGCCAGTGTCAGTCGCATGGGAGTTATTTTTCTTACCAAGGTGAAAGCATTAGCTTGGTCTTTCTCTTTTTCTGCCAGCTGCTTTGTGCTGGAGGATTTTCACTCAGCCTGTCATTCTTGCCTCTCTTTGCCTCCCTGCTCCCTTGAGTACAGGCAGTGCTCACTTTGCGCAGTAGCATGAGATCATAAAAATGACTGCACAAGCTGAAACCATGCAAGACAATCTTATTAATCAATGGAAAAATGTTACAGCGTTCTGTGAGTGTTACAAATTTTTGTTGAAACATTAAAAATTCTCTTTTTTGGTTATAAATGTTTTGAAACATGAAAAATAGTAAAACTATTATTTATTAGTACACTATAATTTAAAATATTAGAAATATTGAGATTTAAATTACTTTATTTTTCTAAAATATTTTATTTCTCAAAAGTACTTCGAACAGTAATTCCGTTCTTCTTCTTATATAATTTATAATACAAAGCAGGTATCCTTTCAATGCCTTGGCAAATCATCATACTCTGTTTTAAGTTTGGGATCAGTTCCCAAGATTTTCTCCTCTATACTTTCAATGTCATGAAATATCTCTGAGAGATCCTTTAATGTAAGGTTTAGTTTTTGTTTTTGTTTTTCTGCCAGTATCACCTCCTCTGGGACATATGTCAGTAAGTTTGATTTATTCTTCTTACTGCAGATTTCTCAAACAGCAGTGGTGCTAACATTCTCACTGTCACTATGTATAATTTCATTTATGTTCAATACAAATTTCACTTTCAGCATTATTACTTCTTGTTTATTTGCTGCACTTTCATCGTTACTGACCAATTTTTGTCAATGATCCATTTTTGTAAAATGTCACATGGATTTGCTACTGGGAGACGAGGAGGCAACATAGCTACACACTTTGCTGTCTGTGCATGAATTGTGAATGACAGATGTGCAGTGACCAATCCTTGACATATACTGAAAGAAGAAACATGACTGGTCACAAATCAATTTAGTAATCTGTTATTTATGTAGTGATTTGTAGACTGAAGACACAGCAGTAAAATTTATACTTTACACATAGTTAATACAAGTAGCAACTAAAATTTGAATCATGTTAGGGACTGATATTAACTAAACCATGATTGTTGAAATTCATGTATACCAAACTATGCAAAGTAAGAAACGCATATATAGATGTAGATACAGATATGCATATATAGTATGTGTATACCATATTTTATATGGTTTTATGGTCCTGATATAAAAAGACTTACCCTGATTCCACTTAGACAAAATGGAAAATCATCTCAACAGAGCCTTCTTGCTCTTGTTCAATTAAGAAACATATATATATATATATATATATATATATATATATATATATATGTATGTGTGTATATATATAATTGCATTTTAGGTTCTGGGGTACATGTGAAGAACATTCAGGATTGTTGCATAGGTACATACATGGCGATGTGGTTTGCTGCTTCCATCCCTATTACCTATATCTGGCATTTCTCCCTCCCCATGTTATCCCTCCACAACTCCCTACCCCCCACGGCCCCTCCCCTAATCCCCCTCCCACAGACCTCAGGGTAAGATACTTATTTTTATCCCTATCTCATTAAAAACTTGCACAAATAAATTGGATATATAAACCATAATATGAATAGGAAAGCTCAATATTATAAATATGTCAGTTTTTAAGAAATTCATCTAATAATATACCATAAATCCAATGGAAGTCCCAGCGGAATGGAGGGGGCCCAGGGAAAGAGGGACTTAATTAAATGATCCTAAAATTTTCCTGGAAAAATAAAAAAAGGCCAAGAAAAAAATTTTAAAACAAAAATAATGGAGCAGGTGCTGATACCAGATTTTTTTAAAAAGCTTAAAGCTATAATAATTAAAATAATAAGAAACTGCACCAGAATAAGCAGACAAACTTAGCTGGCATTTCCAATCAGTAGGTGTTGCTTATGGTGTTGGCATAGCTGGCTAAATTATTTGGATCATACTAAAGTAAGAACTGTTCTTAGAAACCTGACAAAAGATACACTCCAGATTAATTGATGGTTTTGCATATATCTATATATCTATATATCTATATATATATCTTTCTAAGAAACTGCTGGAATCATACAAAGGTATATAATTGTATAATCTTGGGTTAGATTATTTACCCTCTAAATATGACCATTAAAGGCAGAAACTATAAAGAAAAAATTACAGATTACTTACAAATATATTTAAATTTTCTACATTAAAAAACTATACTATAAACAAAAAAAGCAAAACTAGAAATACTTGATGTTTATATGACTTCTAGAGGATTAATAAAATTTTTATAACTCATAAATAAAAAGGGATAATAACAATAGGAAATTGGCAAAAATATGACAATAAACAAAAAGTAAAATATTACAATGTGCCTACTGTCAGTAAACACAGAAAGGTGTTCTAGTTTTCTGGAAACCAATAAGTAGAAACTGAATTAAGGAGAGAAATTTTAAACTACATATTGTTAAATATTAAAAAACAACAACAACAGTAATTCCTGGTATTGGTGATGTTGTAGTAAGACTGCAAATTGTAACATTCCTCAAGGATGTTATGTGTAAATCTTTAAAAACCTGTATAACCTTTAACCCAGCATTTATGAGGAGGCTGGCTCCTGATTACAAATCTGTGTGTGATTTTTCAGGCCTGACGATAGGCAATTACAAAAGCTTTACCCGGCAGGCCTCCTGGGGAAAATCTGCGCTTTTCATACAAGACTTGATGCACAGCCAATGCATTATAGTCTCTGAAGGGAGTTTCAGTCAAGGTCTCACGCTCTTCTGGCCTTGAGCTAACCCTTCACATATTTATATTCCAGCCCTAGCACCTTCATTCCCAGGACTCGTTGTCTAAGACCTTGAATAGAAGTCTTATTTTGACTCAGGACTTTTCTACTCCTAGTTCTTCCCCTTCACATTCTCTGAAACTTCAGGGAGAAACTGCAGAAACCTGTAAGGGAGAAAAAATAATTTGTTCCTTTATGCTTATGGATTCTTAGTTGGAACAGAACTCTGTAATGAAAAAAAGATTAACAGAGGAAAACAAATAGCAGTATACATCATGCAGGAGAAACGTCAATGAAAAGTAATTTAAAATGGTGGCTTATTCTTGAGAACTGGCTAGACAGATGCAGAAGATTGAAACTGGACCCCTTTCTTACACCATATTAAAAAACCAACTCAAGATAAACTAAAGACTTAAATTTATCAATTCAAAGCTATAAAAACCCTAGAAGGAAATCTAAGCAATAGCATTTAGGACATAGGCATGGGCAAATATTTCATGATGAAGATGCCAAAAGCAATTGCAACAAAAGCAAAAGTTGACAAATAAGATCTAAATTAAATGAAAGAGCTTTTGCACAGCAAAAGAAACTGTCATCAGAGTAAACTGGACAACCTACAGAATGAGAGAAAATTTTTGCAATCTATTCATCTGACAAAGGCCTAATATCCAGTATCTACAAGGAACAAATTTGCAAGAAGAAAATAAACAACCCCATTAAAAACTGGGCCAAGGACATGAACAGATACTTCTCAAAAGAAGACATACATGTGGCCAGCAAATGTGAAAAAAAAGCTCAACATGGAAGATCATTGGAGAAATACAAATCAAACCACAATGAGATACTACCTCTCATCTGTCAGAACGGCTATTATTAACAAATCAAAAACAACAGATGCTGGCAAAGTTGTGGAGAAATAGGAATGCTTTTACACTATAGGTAGGAGTATAAATTAGTTCAACCATTGTGGAAGACAGTGTGGTGATTTCTCAAAGACCTAGAGGCAGAAATGCCATTCGACCCAGCAATCCCATTACTGGATACATACCCAAGGGAACAGAAATCATCCTATTATAAAGACACATGTACATGTATGTTCATTGCAGCACTATTCACAATAGCAAAGACATAGAATCAACCTGAATGCCCATCAATGAGAGACTGGATAAAGAAAATGTGGTAGATATACACCATGAAACCCTATGGTGGCACAAAAAGGAACAAGATCATGTCCTTTGCAGGGACATAAATGGAGCTGGAGGCTATTATTCTCAGCAAACTAACAAAGGAACAGAAAACCAAGCGCTGTATGCTCTTACTTATAAGTGGGAGCTGAATGATAAGAACACATGGACACATGGGGCCTATCAGAGAGTCAAGGGGAGGAGGGAGAGCATCAGGAAGAATCGCTAATGGATGTCGGACTAATACCTAGGTGATGGAATGACCTGTGTGCAAACTACCATATCACACATTTGCTTATTTAACTGACCTGTACATCCTCCTGCACACGTACCTGTGAACTTAAAATCAATCAAAATAAAAATTAAAAATGGTGGTTTATTGGAAAGTAAGAAAACTCTACCTATTGACAAGTTAGTTTCTTTTTTGTTTAAATTTTGAAAAAAGAATTCCACTTATATACTATCTTTAAGAAAGAACAATAAATTTGTAGAGAAATGACAAGACAAAGGAAAGTGATTGTATGTTTCTAAGGGCAGGAAACTGTGGAAAAGTAAATATATCGGAGAAAACTAATGCAGGGAGGTCTGTTTGCAGATTCCTCTGGTATCGTCTGGTCTCTGGGATGGTAACATTCTAGAGTTATTCCAGTAGAGGAGATTTGATATCCTGTCTGTAGAGTGAAAGGGGGAGGATAGATAGGGCTTTTCCTCCATTTGCTGCTTCTTAATTGCCTTTAGCTCAAAATAATCAAAAAGGCACATCTTGGTGTGACATATTCTGGTTTCCTTCAGGCCTTTTGTTCTGAGTTTCCTCAAAAGAGAGACCATCCTCATGTCTGCATTGATCCACCTAAGGCTTGACCAGTGTGCTGTTCCATGCGGAAAAACAGAATGGGAGAGTCAGTGGCTTTCTCCATTTCCAACCTTTTACTTACTCTATCAAAGAAAGTGATGCGAGGCATGACTGTTACTTTCATTTGGGCTCATGTTGCTTTAATTGATTTCAACACTTGACAGTTCAGATTTCCCTCCAGGTCAGCTGAGGTCCTAATCATTTATATTTCTGGAAAATGATTAGAAGAAAGTACTATGATAAATAGTTCTTATTTATTTAGTATTTAAAAGTGATATATAAAGATATTCAACGCAACATTGTTTACAGTAGAGGGAAACTTTATAAAGCCTCATTGATCATCAGTAAGAGACTGGTAAAGTAAATGAATGTGCATTTACATGCTGAAATACCTGACAGCCACTAGCAGTGGCAATGTTTATTATATTTACTGACATAAAAACATGCCTCTGAAATAATGTTAAATAGAAAAAAAGTGACAATATGACATATACAGCAATGTCCTGTCTTAAATGTGTATGTGTGTGCATGCATACATGCACATGAACTCACAGTGAAAGTCTAGGAGGATGAAAATAACCATATTTAATGTGTGCCTCCTCTGTGTAAAGAATGTTCTGAACATTCTATGTATGTGGACTAGTATATAATATAATTTTCAAATGGTAGGTGTTTTATACTCATTTTACAAATTAGATCTAATGCATGTAACATTTAAATAACTTGCGTTAGGTCATAGCTAATAAGGGATGGAGTTAAGATTCTAGCACGAACACCCTAACGCTAACACTAGAACCAGCCCATTCTAACTATTCTGTGAAAGCATTAAGTAAGACAATTAGTGGTGGTCACTAGTAGTGGATGGCAGTAGTGATTGCTTTATTTTTATGCTTTGCAATATTATTAAAACTTTTCAAGAATACACTTGTTTTATCATTTAAAATAACAAAACTACTTTTATTTTCAAGAAGAAATGAACACACCAGAGATTTAGAACTACATCTTTGTTTTCACTTTTGGTCTGAAATGCCTTCAGCTATGAGTAACAATATCTACTCAACATTACAGTGAACAAACAGGGGTTTTGCTTGCTTCGCATAATAAGGAATCTGGAGGTAGGTAGTCCAGAGTTGGATTTCCTGCTCAAAGATGCCACAAGGCATCCAGGTACTTTCCAACTTGCTGCTCTATCATCTTTAGCATTTTGGCATTTGGCTTTACGGTTGCAAGACAGATGTTGCACCTTCATCCTAAGTTATAGGTCAAAGAAAGGGGAAACTGCTGGAATAATCAAGAAAGTACCTTCAGTTGAACCCTCATTGGACTTCTGTCTGCATTTCACAAGCCAATACTATGTTACACAGCTACCCCCAGCTGGAAGTGCATCAAGAACTGTTAAGCTTCAGATTTTGCCTTACTTGCACACTAACAAATTTGACTGCTGCTGGGGCAGAAGGCACAAGACTCCTGGTTCAGAAACAACGGACTTTATAACTTATAACACGGTGAGCAGTGTGAGCTTCATTTTGCATTGATTCGCCTTGTCCTTATGCCCCAAAGTCCATGGACACAACGTAGAGCCAGGTCCACGTTGATACTGAGAGCATGGTAGGTTTATGTCCCAAATGAGAAATGCTAAATTTAGTAAGCTTCTATCTTTTAAAGGCATTGCCAGGAAATATGCCTAACTCATTCTCCAGAGGAAAATATTATCTTTATTACCCTGGACAGCAGGATACTCTGGCCAGCAAATGCATCAGGCCTCTGCGTCAGAGAGAGACAGTATCTCTATCTGCAAAGGCTCTTGACTATACAAACATCCTTGAAAAGATAATCCAGAACAAACACAAGACACAAAGAAATGCAACAGACTCATGGAGTCATGTATCCCAACAAAGGCCATCTCCAGCTAGTGAGAATGAGGTTATGAATGGAACCAGTGGTGTTTGTTATCTGCCTTTCAAAGACTGTCCTGTAACTAAGCCTAGAATAATTAACAACCAAACTCTTTCTCTATTGATATATTAGCGTTCTACTGCTGCTGTAAAAAATTACCACAAACTTAGTGGCTTAAAAACAACACAAATTACTCCCTTATCCTTCCAGAAGGCAAAAGTCCAAAACTGTACTGGGCTAATGTCAAGGTACTGGCAGGGCTGATTCCTTCTGGAGGCTCTGAGGGTACAATGTTTTCTCGCCTTTTCTAGCTTCCAATAGCAAGAGCTATTTTTGCGAATTGGTGGGAGGCAAATGCTTAACAGGCGTGGCGCAAGAAAGAATGAGAGGTCAAAATGTACAAAGGGTGGTTAAAGACTTTTTGAAGGACTTTCGCTGGAAAGGGTGCTAAGCAACTGGCCAGTAGCTAGAGGATGATGCCAAGCCAGGAATGGCTTTTTGAGATGGAAACTACCACACAGTGTTTGCATGTTAATGGGAATAGTCCAGTAGAGCTGGAAAATGTGATAATGTGAGAGGAGAGGATAAGTGCAAGAATGATGTCCTCAACTCGATGAAAGAGGATACGAGCCAGTGCACAAGGGAAGGGACAGGCTATGGCTAAGAGCAAGAGCAGTATCTCCACTGAGCAGGCATGAAAGCTGTGCATGTATTGGCAGATGCACTGTTGGGAGTATGGAAGTTTGCCTTTGATGGGTTCTTTGTTCTGAGTGAGGCTCCCTTTCAGCCCACTGCGGGTGAGGAGAGGGCTCATCTTTGACAGGAACAGAACACATGGACTGAAGCCTCCAGTAGTGTTAAAAGCTTTGGTAGTGTCAAAAAACAAAATTTCAACAAATTAAATTTAAAGATCTAATTGGCTTTTAATAGTGATTAATGAATCAGGCAGCATCTCATCCATAAAACAGGAGTTCAGTGAATTGAGCAGAGGAAGTGGGCTTTCTATAAAGGTAGGAAAAGGCTGAAGAAAACAAACACGAGGAACAAAAAGCAGATTGGTTTTTACAAAGTTACTTCCCCTATAGGGTCAAAAGCAAGATTTGCTGATTGTGCCATCTCAGGTAAACTGGGCCTTTCTGATTGATTGCTGTACATCTCCTGTTTTTTTTTTTTTTTTTTTTTTTTTTTTTGAGAACTGGCCCATTTTAAAGTTCAGTTTGATTACATGGTATCTCACACAAGGGACTCCATTCTGGATTGGTCTGGTCTGGACATAGTGTAGGAGCTCAGTCCCAAACAAAATGGCCCCTTATAATTTTTACTTAATAGCAGATTTTCTTGGGTTTGGTAAATAATTTAGATTTTTTATTTATGCATAAATATGTTTAGATTATAAATAATTTTTCTCCATTCCAATATCCTTTCCTGTAATTTCTGTTTCATTTGTATTGCATTGTCCAAAACAGCTATAAAGTTAAATGTTGATGACTTGTAATGAGCATCCTTGATTGGTTTCTGAAATTAATGGCAATATTTCTAGTGTTTCCCTATTGAGGGGGATGCAGCTGCTATGTTGGGATAGAGCTAACTTTTCAAATTACAAAAGTATTCTATTTCTAGAGTTTTAAGTTGGAAATGTAGGATTTTTATCAAATACCTTCTAGGTAACAATTGATCGTATCATTTTTCTTATTTAAGTTACAGACAAGCTATATTAATAGCTATTTTTATTCTAGGAAGAACTTACCGAACTTAAATATCAGAAACGTCCATTGAGTTGCTGCTTTATGTTGCTTTATAAATGGATCTAGGATTGGATTTTGACATTAAAATTAAAAGCACAGTATTGTCCAATTGGTCATGTTGCTTTTCGTTGTACAAGTTCTCTGGGAAGACTGTACAAGGAAGGAATGTAACCACTGAGACTGGACTCTGTCTGAAAGCCTGTTATTGTTATGCAGGCTGCAGCCTCTCCGCACAGCTCATTCCAACCTCATTACAGACAAAATTATGAATTAATTGTTGATGAAGAGTTTGACTTCCATTGTTTCCCCTTACCAGCTCTAAGGCATGAAACAACTATAGGTCTTTCTCTGTAGTCTGTAAATGATCTTCACATTTCTTATTTTATGACTATCCCTGCGAGAGAGAGAGAGAGAGAAAATATGAAATCTGAAAACATCTCTTTAAAAAATAGTATTTGAGGAAATAAGCAGATTGGCATGGGAATGAGTGGCTTGGCTTTGATCCATTGCTTTTAAACAAGTCATTATTAAACAAACATATTAATTCCATTTTCCTTTTTTGCATACAATTTTCTATTCATATACCTGCCATTCAAAGGCAGCCTTCAAATGAGCCATTGCTCTGTCATTCCTCCACTGTTTCAGTACGTACATGTGCATCCTAGCTCTTCTGCCATGTAGATTTAGTTAATGACCTGGGATTAGAGCTAATGATACAAAACT
>PVKP010034004.1:0-24570 GCA_004027715.1 Plecturocebus donacophilus | reverse complement strand
TTCAGCCTTCATGTTTCTGGTTCAATAGAAACAACAGTCTGGGAAGTCCTAGCCAGAGCATTGAGGCCAGAGAAAGAAATAAAAGGCATCCAAACAGGAAAAGAAAAGTCAAATTATCTCTCTTTGCTGCTATGACTGTATACCTAGAAAACCCTAAGCCAAAAGACTCCAAGACCTGGTAAACTACTTCCGCAAAGTCTCAGGATACAAAATGAAAATACAGAAATCAGTAGCATTCCCATACACCAAAAACTTTCATGCTGAAAATCAAGAATGCAATCCCATTTACAATAGCCACAAAAAATAAAAATATCTAAGAATGCACCTAATGACAAAGATGAAAGATCTCTTTGAGGATACCTACAAAACACTGCTGAAAGAAATCATAGGTAACACAAACAAATGGAAAAATCCATGCTCATGAATTGGAAGAATCAATATTGTTAAAATGTCCAAAACAATCTATAGATTCAATGCTATTTCTATCAAATTACCAATGTCATTTTTCACAGAATTAGAAAAAAAACTGTTCTAAAATTCATATGGAACCATAAAAAAGCCTGAATAACCAGGGTCATCCTAAGCAAACAGAACAAAGGTGGAGGTATCAAATTAACCCAATTTCAAACTAAACTACAAGGCTCCAGTAAACAAAACACTATGATATTAGTACACAACCAGACATATAGACCAATGGAACAGGACAAAGACTCCTGAAATAAAGCTACACACTTAACAACCAACTGATCTCCAACAAAGTCAACAAAAATAAACAATGAGAAAAGAACACCCTATTCAATAAATGGTGCTTGGAAAACTGACTAACCAGTCGGGGAAGAATGAAACTAGACCCCTACCTACCTCCAACCATACACAAAAATTAATGCAAGATGGATTAAAGACTTAAATGTAAGACTTCAATCTGTTAAAATTCTAGAATAAAACCTGGGAAATACTTTTCTAGACATTGGTCTAGGCAATGAATCCATGATAAAGACCCCAAAAGCAAATGCAACAAATCAAACATAGGACAAATGGTACCTAATTAAACTAAAGAGCTTCTGCACAGCAAAAGGAACTCTAAACAGAGTAAATAGATAACCTACAGAATGGGAGAAAATATTTGCAAACTATGCATCTAGTGAAGGGTTAATATCCAGAATCTATCAGGAACGTAAATGAATCAATAAGAAAAAAAACAAAAAACTCTATTAAAAAGTGGGCAAAGACAGGAACAGACACTTCTCGAAAGAAGACATACAAGTGGCCAAAAAACATATGAAACCATGTTTAACATCACTAATCATCAGAAAGATGCAAATCAAAATCGCAATGAGATACCATCTCACACCAGTCAGAATGGCTATTGCTAAAAAGTCAAAAAATAACAGATGTTGGCCAGGTTGCAGAGAAAAGGAACATTTGTAAACTGCTGGTGGGATTGCAAATTAGCTCACCACCTCTGGAAAACAGTTTGGTGATTTCTCAAAGAACTAAAAATAGAATTACAATTCAACCCAGCAATCCCATTACTGGTTATATACCAAAAGAAAAATAAATCATTCTACCAAAAAAACACATGCACTCAAACATATGTTCACTCAAACATATGTTCATTGCAGCACTATTTACAATAGCAAAGACATGGAATCAATCTAGGTGGCCATCAATGGTGAGCTAGATGAAGAAAATGTGGTACACACCATAAAATACTACACAGCCATAAAAAAGAACAAAATCACATCCTTTGCAGCAACATGAATACAGCTGTAGGCCATTATCCTAAGTGAATTAACTCAGGAACAGAAAACCAAATACCGCATGTTCTCACTTATAAGTGGAAGCTAAATCTTGAGTTCACTCAGACAGAAAGATGGAGACAACAAACACCAGAGACTTCAAAGGAGGGAGGGAGGGAAGGGATCAAGGGCTGAAAAACTTCTATTAGTTTCTGTGTTCACTACCTTGGTGATGAGATCAATACAAGCCCAAACCTCAGCATCATGCAACATACCTGCATGTGTACTCCTGAATCTAAAATTTGAAAATGGAAATTTAAAAATAAAGAAACAATGATGTGAAAAATACCACTCAACTCTAGGGGCAATTTTCATCTTGGGCATGGGAAGCCATTTCCATGGCTTTGTGGGCAAGAGATCTTCCCTCCTTTCTGCTGTCCAGTCCCCACCCCCTCTGAGGGATGGTCCTTCTAGCTGGGGCAGACACTCCCTAGGCCTTTGGAAAACTGCTGCATGTTTTCAATCACAGTCTTGTGCCTTAATTCCTCTGCTCATCTCTCTGGGAGTCTTCTGAATTACAGCAGGTGTCAGGTTCAGCAGTGCCCAGCTTTGCCTGAAGTAATCAGCAAACTTCAAACGGAAAGCACTTTGGCTGGAAGTCTAATTAAAAGCATTTGAAATACCTATTTATTTTAAAAGCATACTATCCCAATTAGAGAAGAAGTGTTAACATCTCCCAGCTGCCATTCTGAGATGAAATGCCATGTTGCCGTCCAAACTCCTTAGGAGGTTGTCTGATGGAGATTTGGAACTGCCAGTGCTCATGTGTCCCAGGTGACCACATTTCAGATGGGGATTCTCCTCATTGAGAGAAACCTCTCAAGGCAACAGATTGTTTATAGAACCTTAACCCTTGCTCTTCATCCTAGCAGTTGGGCTGAAGGCTAAGACAGAGGGCTCCAGTAGGAATAAAGGCATCCTACTGGGTATATTCGGATTCCCTGATGTTTTGTAATTCAGGCTTCAGATACAGGAGTAAAGAAGTGACTCAATGGTATGCCCCCTTTCATTTCTGTCCTTTTTGTGTATCTTGTACAATCTTTACCCTTTTCATTCTTTTCCCTTGGTCTGCTTCTCTTCACTTTCTCTTACTCTCCATTCTCAGTATTTCTTCTGTTATTGTTTCTTTCTTTTGCCTACATGTTCTTACATTTTCATGAAAGTGTGGGTGTGATTGGTTTGGGTTTGTTGTGGGGAAGGATGATGAGCAAGTTGGATCAGGAGAGTTTTTCTCATATGTTTTGCATAAGAATATGTCTCTGGATATATAAGTATACGTGTGCCCGGGAAACTTCTATAAAGGCAATCCCATATCTCAAAGGAACAAAAATTCAGTGGTGATGTGAGAAGTACCATTTGGAAGACATGATAAGCCATTCCTAGTGGTGTGCTGAGCTGGCCCAGTCCATAGCATAAAAGCATAAATTGTTAATATTCCAAGAATTTGGGGAGCCATTTTTAAACAAAGATGTTATTAAAATTAAATTTTGTAAGTTTAAAATTAAATAAGTTATATTAAGAAACAAAGGTAACAAATACTCAAAATTCATTTCCTAGTTAATTTACTACATTTTGTTATTATCTGTGCTTTTGAAGTTATTTGTATCCACTGTATCTGTGTAGTGGGAATGCTGTATGATGTTGTCTTGCTGTGTATCTTTTCCCAAATCCACATTTATCAACATCACACTGGTGGCTTAAAATCAGCCATGGTGGAAGTATTTACACCAAGGAAATTGGCAAGTATTATAAATGGGCCTTTTTTTTTTTCAGATACAGAGAGTGACTATTAAACATTTACTGCCACACCACTGGTATATGGATGGCCCTTTCATGGCAAGAGTTGTGTGTGTGTGTGTGTGTGTGTGTGTGTCTGTGTGCATGTGCACGTGTGTGTGCATGTGCTTTTATAAGAATTTCTACTCTTTCCTGGCTGCAAATCCAGACTATGTTTCTTTCTTCATTTACAACTTGCCCAAGATACGTCAGGAAACATAAACATGTACCGAACCAAGCCCTGGTCTTTTTAAAACTTAGTGGACTGGGGAACTAACAGAGACAAAAAGGAGGCTGAAGAAGCATTGTACCCTGTGAGCCCCCTAGATGTGACAGTCAGAGCTGGGGGATGGGGTGTCTTTTAAGAGAAACATCAATAACCAGTTGTAAGAACATCATCAGGACTTAGAGGAGGGCTGACTCCCACACACTGTTTCAGGAAACAATAAAACAATGTTATTTTTAAATTAGGCATCATTTGGAAATGATGCTAACTGAACTAGATTCAGCTAGCTGAGCTGAGAGTGCTTCGCTGAATTCAGTCACGTCTGTTTTTACCACTTTATTGTACTATCGACCCTAAGTGATTTAGTATTGTTGATAATACAGGTAAGACTAATCAGCAAATGTTTCTTGAGTACTTTACCATGTGCCGGGCATGTTACTAAGTTCTCTACATGTGTTTTCTTCTTTAATGCTCACATCCCAATGAGGTAGATATTACTGTTTTCCTCCCTTTACAGTTAAGGCCCAAAGGGGTTAAGGAAACCTGCCTAACTTTGCTCAGCTATGGATGCAAGGCCAGCAGCCTGGCTCCAGAATGGTGTTCCAGCCATCACGCTGCACTGCCCTTAGCACTTTGCCGGGCATCATGGAATCCACAGAGGGCTGTATCCAGTGCCTGCCCTCAACGAGTTTCCAGTCTAACCAGGATGAGATAACTCCTTTTTTTAAGTTTCAGAGTGAGCTACATATATTCTTCCATTCACTGTCCTCTTCCCACTGTAGCCACAAAACCAATTCAACCTTGCCCTCCTCCATGAAGCCTTCCCTGACCCCTTCTCCCCAAATCTGCTTTTGCCTCTGCCTCCTGGTCTCCATTAAAGCACCAACCCTATTTTGTAATTATTTATTTCTATACATATTCTTCTCCATGCTAAAATGTGAGCTTCAAGAAAGCTAGGTGCAGTCAAATTCATCTCCGAGTCCCAAGCAGCCAGCACGAGCAATAAATAGGCCAAGTCAGTGGCCAAATGAATGCTTCCCCAGGTGACTTCCAGACTCGCCCATCTTGCAAAAGCACAATGAGACATTTGAACATAAAATAAAATAAGTGCATTTAAAAGAAATAGAAGACATAAGTGCTTTTGGACTCCACAGCTGAGCAAATTACAACACACAGGCAATAAATTTGGCTCTCTCTTGTCTAGCTGCTAAGCAAAAAGAGAAGCACCCAGAGTTACATAGTTTTCATTTTCTGACAGCAGGAAGCATACTAACTAATTTATCTGCAGAAAATAGAATTTCTTCCTGGAACTAAACAGAAGCCAGAATTTATCGTGTGGATCCTTGCAGAAAGGACACTGAGTGACACAGTGAACGATGTCTTCAACTGCAGTTTTACAAAAGATACCGAAATGTTATTCAACCAGATGATTCTTGTATCGACCCTCTATAAAAGCTAGAGGCCTGACATTAAAGCATAACTCACTGAAAGCGTTTATGTGAGCGGCCAAGATAATAGGCTCCAGGTACTCGGCTTTCTGATGACCACACAGAGCAGGACTAAAATTCTTCTCCTGGAAGAATCCAGCCCCAGGAACATGGGCTATGGCCTCTCTCTCAAATCACTCTTCTGAGCAATATTTGATTAGGACTGGATCTTGTTCGGTTGACAATCAAAACTCTTAATAGGTGCATGTGGTTAAAATTTAAAAGATACTTCACACTACCAAGCAGCATGTGAAATGTGTCAGGTGAGAGGGACAGGCCATGAGAACTTCCCGATCTTACCAGGAGTGACTCCGGTGGGGTTGGGATGGGTTGTCACCAAGACCACAGACCTGGGCTGAGTCTTGAGAAATGGGCAGGATTCTAAACAACAGAGAAGAGTGGGGAATAGTCTGGGATAGCTGGGGTTTGTGTATGTGTGTGTGTGTTGTGTATGTATGTATGTGGTGTGTGTATATATGGCATGTGGTGTGTGTATGTGTGGTATGTATATGTGGCATATAGTGTGTGCTGTATGTTGCATGTATTGTATGTGTGTGTGGTTTGTGTGTGTGGCGTATGTGTGTGATGTGTATATGTGGCATGTGGTAGTGTGTATGTGTTATGGATATGTGTTGTGTGTATGTGTGGTGTGTCTATGTGGCATGTAGTATGTGGTGTGGGTATGTTGCATGTATTGTATGTGTGTGTGTGTGGGGGGTGTGTTTGTGTGTGCTGTGTATATATGGCATGTGGTATGTGTACATGTGGTAGGGGTATGTGTTTTGTGTGTGTATGTGGCATGTACATGTGCATGTGGTGTGTGTTGTATGTATTGTATGTATGTGTGTGATGTGTGTGTGTGAGATGTGCATGGTATGTATATGTGGCATGTGTGCAGTGTGGGTATGTTATATATACGTGGCATGTGGTGTGTGTATATGTGGTGTGTTGGATATGTTTTATGTGTTGTGTGTGTGGTATGTGAATGTGTGTGTGGTATGTGTGTTTGCATGTGTGTGGTGTGCGTGTTGTATGTATATGTTGTATGTGATGTGTGTGTGTGTGTGTGTGTGTGTGTGTGTGTGTGTGTGGTAGTGGGGAAAGGCCCTCTGGAAGAAGCTGATTTAAAATCGTTGAGGGAAAGACTAATATGGTAGGCTGGCCAGCTCATTGACAGCCTTGAACCTAAGCTTTTGTCTTATGAGCAGTTGAGCCAGTGAATATTTCTGAGCAAAGAAATCTTGGTCAAAGAGGCCTTTTAGGAAAATAAAAGCCCCTGGCACTACTCTGAGCCCCTCAGTATTGGCCAGCTGACTGATGAGTAATAATCTCTACCACCTCCCACACCCGCCCTATTCACCTCTCACCTGCACCAGGCTTTTTCTGTTGGGTACACATGCTGTAGCCCCTAATGAGTTTTCCTGGCCAACTCTGAGTCAGCATGCTGTGGACATTGCCCAGCTGGGTCTGAGGCTGCCCAGGAAATCCTGCACTGATCACATACCACATATACCTAGCCTCGCCCCTTAGGGGTAAGTGGTCAGTCTGTGACTTTGTTCTGTGGTGGAGGGGTCACTGCCCTTGAGAAGCTCACAGATGTACCTGACACAGGCAATCCATGTTGGAAAGCCACCATACACCTTTGTCTGAGTTATCCCTTGACCCAACTTCTGTGAAAACAGAGCTTACTGGAACATTCCATTTCCTCGACTGCAGGCATGTTTCATATGCTGTTACAGAAGATAGTTATACTAATAGTATTAATTTAAAAGAGAAAATATCCACATATGTAAGATCTACAAGTTCCAAAGGATGGCTGAGATTCCACCACAAATACTGCCTCTTGGACACTACCTCTCTTTCTACCTGCCTCCACCCTCTTCTCACTGCCCAGGAGCAAGGATCTCCTTGAACAAAAGCAGCCCCCAAGAACAAGCCATTTAGCTGTGATGCCATGTGGATCCGGGAAATCAGGCGGAGGCAGCTCTGAATCCCCTGCAGGGGCCTTATGGGTTAGAGAGAGGCTCTGAAGCTGCTGGCTCCGTTTCACTGCCTTGTTCTACTTTAGTCCTCTGAGAGGGCTCTTTTCCCCCAACCGGCATTCCTGCAGTGACCTCTTGTGGCATCCCTGTTGTTCTTCAAAGACAGGCCTTGGCTGTTGATGCCACTTTCTCCCATTTGATGTAAAACTGGTCAGCAATGAGTCTTGAAATGCTTTTTGGAATTCTGCACGTAGGGATAACAAATTTAAGAGAAAGCAAAAGGCCAGACTGTCACCCATTTATTCCCCAGATTTCACTGAGCACCTAGCATGATCCAGGGTGTGAAACTGGGAATCCAAGGATGTGGAGAGGAACCACTGATTGAGACAGAACTGAAAGGAGTGGGGGCAGGGGGGCAGGCACAGTGGCTCATGTCTGTAATCTCAGTACTTTGGGAAGCCAAGGCAGGAGAATCGCTTGAGATCAGGAGTTGGGAGACCGGCCTGGGCAGCATAGCAAGACCTCGTCTCTACAAAAGATTAAAAAATTAGCCATGTACGGTAGCACCTGCTTATAGTCCTAGCTACTCGGGAGGCTGAGGAAGGAAGATATCTTAAGGTCAAGACTGCTGTGAGCTGTGATCATGCCACTGCATTCCAGCCTGGGCAACAGAGCAATTTAAAAAAAAGAAGAGAAAAAAAATTGAAGGGGACCTTCCAGCATCCTCTAGCCCAGTGGTCTGCAAAATGCACTCTGTACAACCTAGGTTGTCCCCACAGCCCCTTCAGGACCACGAGGCAAGGGTGAGGACAGCCACTGGTGCAAACAGCACAGCCTTGAGGTTTTCGCCCACTCAAATTTAACCAAAACAACTTCAGATCTTTTTTTTTTTTTTTTTTTTTGCCACTAAGCTTGTATTTGAAGAAAGAGTTCTGCAGCTTTTAATATAACTTCTTTCTTCCAATATCATGGCTCCGTTCTAAACATTTCCAAAGTCAGATAGTGCAAACTTCCCCTGCTGAGAGCTATCTCAGCTCCCTCTGGGCTCACACAGAACTCTGCATGTCCCTCTGTGATGCAGCTCATCACACCAGACACTAATTATTTAGTCTGTGTCTCCCCTACGGGACTGAGCAGCTTTCTTTCCCCAACACCAAGCACAGTGACTGTCACACAGTAGGTCCTCCATAAGTGTTTATTGAATAAATGAGTGAGACTTAGGAATCACATTTTTGCCTTAAAGATTTGCCAGGTAGCTAAGGGGCTATGAGCTGAGGTTCCCACATCTGTAAAATGACGTGGTTTGCCGGCCAGGCACAGTGGCTCATGCCTGTAATCCCAGTACTTTGGGAGGCTGAGACAGGTGGATCACCTGAGGTCGGGAGTTCGAGACCAGCCTGACCAAAATGGAGAAACCCCATCTCTACTAAAAATACAAAATTAGACAGGCATGGTAGTGCATGCCTGTAATCCCAACTACTCGGGAGGCTGAGGCAGGAGAATCGCTTGAACTGGGAGGCGGAGGTTATGGTAAGCCGAGATCATGCCATTGCACTCCAGCCTGGGCAACGAGAGCAAAACTCCATCTCAAAAAAAAAAAAAAAAAAAAAAAAAAAAAAAAAAAAAAAAAAAAAAAAAAAAAAAAAAAAAAAAAAAAAACATGAAAAAAAAATGATGTGATTGGACCAGATGATAGCCCAGTGCCAGGCACAGTCCCTGAGACTTAGCTGGCATTTACTGACCGCCTGTTGAATAAACAAATGAATCTCTAGCCCTCCACAGCCCTCAAGTGTCACAGTATTACCTCTGTGAATGCAGGTGTCCCTCAGACATGCAGGGAAACACTTGCAACCTTGGTGCTGAGACGTGAGAGGGCTTGGATGGATTACAGATGTTTTTATTCTCTCAGAAATAAAATTGTTGACTCCTTGAAATAAGGCAGAATGTAAAGGATACAGCTGACCCCTAAGGCTGAGACGACATCTCAGTTGGTTCCAAAAGAATTCAGGTAACTCTGTAAAACCATCGACAACGTCTCACCACTTAATTCTAATCCACAGTTACTTGTGAATATAGGGCCAGCTTCAGCGACATGAGTTTCTTAGCTAAATTTCCATGCTCAAGGGAGAAGCTGGGAGTGAGGAGCAGCCCCCACACCATTTCCCTGCCAGTTCCCAACTGCCAAGGCTTCAGACCTATTGAGTGGTTTAATGCTCGGCACCAGCCATTCTGGAAAACAGAGGAAGACTCTGTGTCAGCCCTGGTGCCAGCTTCTAATGGCAACTGTGGTTTAGCAAAAAGAGCACTCACCCTGCGTATTAGTCAGGTTGTCCAGATAAGCAGAACCAGTAGGAAACATACTGATATGTGGAGAGAGATTTATTATGAGGAATTGGCTCACTCAGTATGAAGGCTGAGAAATCCTGTGATCTGCCATCTTCAAGCTGCAGGCCCAGGGAAGCCTAGGTGTAGTTCTAGTCCAAACCTGCAGGCCTGAACCAGGACAGCCAAAAATGTAAGTCCCAGTCTGAGACCAAATGCCTGAGTGCTGGAAGTGCCAACGTCCAAGGGCGGGAGATCCACATCCCAGCTCAAGCAGAAAGAGCAAATTTGCCATTCCTCAACCGTTTTTGGTATTTTTGTTTGCTTGTTTTCATATCATTTCTAATTGAAAAGCCATAATTATGCATATTTTGGGAGTACATTGTGATGTTTCGATGTATATATACAATGTGGAATGTTTGAATCAGGCTAAATAACATATTCTTTGCCTCACCCATCTTTTTTTTTTTTGTGGTGAGATATTTGAAGTTTACTCTTCCCAGCAATTTTGAAATATCCATTACTACTCATTGTGGTCACCATGCTGTGCAATAGATCTCAAAAACATTCCTCCTGTCTAAGTGAAACCTTGTACCCTTTGACCCTCCCTCTCCTGACCTCCCACCTCTTGCAACCACCATTCAAGCCTCTGTTTCTATGAGTTCAGCTTTATCAAATTCCACATACAAGTGAGATCATGCAGTATTTGTTTTTCTGGCTTATTTAACTTGGCATAATGTCCTCCAGGTTGATTCATGTTGTTGGAAATGATAGAATTTTCTTCTCCTTTAAGGGTTAATACCATTCCATTGTGTTTATATACCACATTTTCTTTATCCATTCATCTGTTGATGGGTTGATTCAATGTCTTGGCTATTGTGAACAATGCTACAGTGAACATGGAAATGCAGGTATCTCTTCAACATACTGATTTCAGTTCCTTCAAATATATACCCAGAAGCAGCATTGTTGGATCACATGGTGGTTCTATTTTTAGTTTTTTGAAGAGCCTCCATACTGTTTTCTATGATGGCTGTACTAATTTACATTTCCACCAACAGTGTACAAGGGTTCCTTTTTCTCCACATCCTTACCAGCACTTATCTTTCCTCTTTCTTATAGCCATTTTAACAGGTGTGAGGTGATATCTTATTGTGATTTTAATTTGCATTTCCCTAACGATTAGGGATGTTGAACATTTTCTCATGAACCTGTTGGCCATTTGTTTGTCTTCATTAGAGAAATGTCTGATCAAATCCTTTGCCCGTTTTTAAAATTAGGTTGTTTTCTTGCTGTTGAGTTGCTTGAGTCCTTTGTATATTTTGAATGTAGACCCTTTGTCAAATGTATGGTTTGCAAATATTCTTTCCCTCTGGTCATCTCTTTACTCTGTTGATTATTTCCTTTGCTGTGCAAAAGCTTTTTAGTCTTATATAATTCAATTGTCTATGTTTGTTTTTGTTGTCTATGCTTTCAGGGTCATAGCCAAAAAATAATTGCCTGGACCAATGTTGTTAAACCTTTCCCCCTATATTTTTTTCTGGTAGTTTAACAGTTTCAGATCTTATATTTAGGTCTTTCATTTATTTTGAGTTAATTTTTCTATATGGTGTGAGTTAGGGATCCAATTTTATTTTTCAGCATGTAGATATCCAATTTTCCCAACATCTTTTATTGATGAGACTGTTGTTTACTTCATTATATGATCTTGGCATCTTGGTCAAAAATCAATTGGCCATAAATACATAGGCTTATTTCTGGGCTTTCTATCCTGTTGCATTAGTCAATGTGTCTGTTCACTTACAATATCCTGCTGTTTTGATTACTGTAGCTTTGTAATATATTTTAAAAACAAAGTGTAATGCCTTTAGCTTTGCTTTTTTGCTCAAGATTACTTTGACTATTGAGGGTCTTTTGTGGTTCCATATGAATTACAGGATTTTTTTCCTATTTCTGTAAAAAATAACATTGGAGTTTTCATAAGGATTGCATTGAATCTGTATGTTGTTTTGAGTAGTATGAATATTTTAACAATATTAATTCTTTAAGTCCATAAATACAGGACATCTTTTCATTTATTTGTGGTTTTCTCAATTTCTTTCATCAGTATTTTGTAGTTTTCAATTTTTTTTGTTGTTGCTATCATTAATAAAATTGGGCTTTTTAAAAAATTTATCTTTTGGATAGTTTGTTTTTGGTATATAGAAATGCTACTGGCTTTATTATGCTGATTTTGTATCCTGCAACTTTACTAAACTTACTTATTAACCAAGTTTTTTGGTTGAGTCTTTAAGGTTTCCTGTATGTAAATTCAAGTCATCAGCAAACAGAGACAATTTCAGATTGCTTGCCACAGAGCTCTGGGCCACCAGCACCATTAAAGGCTTCCACAAGGCACAGTCGCTACATCGCTCTAACCATATTTACTACAGGTGCCATTGATCACTCTTTCTTGTGAAAAAACACAATCATATCCAAGAAGGAACTGTCTTTTCCTTCAAGCACTGATCACAGATGATCTTGTTACCAGTTGCCAGAGCCATTTTCTTCATCATGCAAATATGCGGAAATCATGGGTGCTTAGCAAATTAGGCATTTGACCAAACACTTAGAAGACAAAATTCTAGCCTCTGGACTTCATCTGCTAGACTAAAATGTATTAAGGCTGGCACCTCCATCTGTCCTCTTTTTCCTTTACACGTGATGAAAATCACCATCTGTACTTGGCAAATCTCAGACCAAGAAAGGCCTTGGTGTTTCCTCGGAACAGTTCTGTTGCGTGTGTAATGGAGTTGGGTAAGTCTTTCCCATCTCCCCAGAGAAGGTGATGATTAGTTTGGAAAAGACCAACCAACAGGAAACCAAGATTGGCTACGCTGAAATACAAATGCTGGGTGCTAAATAACCAACAGAAAGCTTTAAGTGGTAATTTGGAAATCCTGATATCTATTGAAGAAATCAAGAGGGAGCTATTGTAAAGAGCCAGGAGCCTGTCCAGGAGAAAGGATAGGGGGCTGTGGAGGATGCATCTACCAATTCCATAATGTTCTATTTAAAATTTTAAAAAATGAAACTGCGGCAAACTATTTAGATATTTCAAAATATAGTCAGTACAGGTGTGTTATTTATATCATTCTCTGAACTTTTTGTGTTTGAAATGGTTTATAATAAATCCCAGAACTCTATGAAGGAGTAGATTCCAAGGCTTCCTAGATCAAACAGAAGTTACTGTTTTAGTGGAATCATTGTGATAGAAGTGGTAGTAAAAAGTGAATCCCAATTCAATTCTGATTAATCTTAATTCTCTTCACTACTGTTTATGTCAGGATCATTTTACTTAAAGGTGAAAACAGAAAATTTACCACTTATTTTGTTCTCCAGGCTCATTGTAATTTTTGGTAGGGACTTAATAGCTGTCAATGGTGTGCCTAACATGAGTGATACAGGGAAGTGCGCTGAAGGCTATTTTTTTGTTGTTCTCCCACTGTCTCTTTCTGTCTTCATAGGAGGAAAAGTTCTTCCTCTGCCCCTAGATGGAAATTGATCAACCCCATAACTGAATTGGTTATTCGTTGTTAATTACAAACCAAAAACGTGGTCCTTTTATATTGTAACTGCAATCTTAATAATTCCGATTTCACCAAAAGATAAGACTTCTCTCCCTTATCCCAGCTCAGGCAAATTGTCAGGAGTAAAGGGAAATGGTCATCAGCTTCTCCCTTTCTAACTGCCTTCCTCCTTCAACCTGCTAAGGCTCTCAAGAAGGGATAAAGGAAAGAAGGAAGGGAGGAAGAGCCTTTGGAAAAATCTCACTTGAATGGTTCTGCTGTAACATGGCCTTAGGCTCTCTGGGCCTGGCAGATATTCAAAGCAGACTCTTCCTAATTTGGGGTGCTTTCATGGGTCTCTGGAAGTGCCTCACCAGCAGCTTCCTTGACTTGAGGGAATGTGCCTTATTGGGACAGTTCCTTACACAGTTTGAACCTAAATGGGTCAAGATCCTACCAGGAAGCAGATGTAAGTACTCAGATGAGACATTGTGAAGAGAATTGGATAAAGACCTATCTATAGAGGCATGAGCAGAATGTAGGAAAACTGCAAGAAAGAGCACCTCAGAGACAATCACTGCAGCAAGGCAGGAAGCATTGCTGTCCCTAGGCCTAGACAACCCAGCGAGAAGTCACTGGAATTTGAAGACTGTCAGGGCTATGCAGAAAGGCCCTGGCCATCTGATACAAGCTGTGGCCTTTAGTAAAGCCATGTATCTAGCCTGTGACCCCCACAGAGATGTCTCACATGAAGAAACAGTTTGGCCTCTCCTCCTACCCTCCAGTTACTTGCTGCTGTTCCCCACTGGGTGAGCCCAGTGAAAAGGCTGAGGGTGTAAGGAAGCTAAAAGAGTGTGGAGAAGCCAAATGCACACATATGTTTATTGCAGCACTGTTCACAATAGCAAAGACTTGGAACCAACCCAAATGCCCATCAGCGATAGGCTGGATAAGAAAATGTGGCACATAGACACCATAGAATACTATGCAGCCATTAAAAAGGAGAGTTTATGTCCTTTGCAGGGACATGGATGAAACTGGAAACCATCATTCTCAGCAAACTGACACAAGAACAGAAAACCAAACACTGTATGTTCCCACTCATAAGTGGATGTTGAACAATGAGAACACATGGACTCAGGGAGAGGTACATCACACACCAGGGCCTTGGGATTGGGGGGCTGGGGAGGAATAGCAGGGGATGGGGGGATTGGGAAGGGATAGCATTAGGAGAAATACCTAATGTAGATGAGGGGCAATGGATGCTGCAAACCACCAGCATGGCACATGTACACCTATGTAGCAAACCTGCACAATCTGCACATGTACCCCAGAACTTAAAGTATAATGAATAAATTCCTTTTTAAAAAAGAAAAATATATATTGAAAAAATTAAAATTAAAAAAAAAAGAGCGTAGGGAAGCCAATGGGCTAGAAATAGGCCCATCGTACCACCCCCAGGTGGCCCGCTTCCAGGTTTCGTTCTCCTATGTTCCCATTGCCCCTCTAGATGGCCCTGTGAGAAAGAATTTTAAGTGTCAAGTGTTGTGTCTGAGGAGCTAGCTCGGAGGCACGCTGGAGCCAGTACTCACTGGCTTACAAGGGCTGATTGTGTGCATTTTTTCCCAACTCCAAATGCAGGAACATCGTGTTGGTAGACCGAAATTGGTCATGACAGGAGTATTTGCACCCCTAAAATTGGCAAACACTGAAAATCAGGGCTTTTGTCTTCCGGAGAGCTGGTTGTTAAACATTTACCAGCACACCACTGATCCAAAGAGCCCCTAACAGCCTCTCTTCTGTGCTTATAGCCCATGTTGGGTCAACAGAAACGCAGCAGTAACTCTGCTCTTGCCACTAGCAGATCATCAATCAGTCCGTGCCCCACGCTGTAGATCTCCTGAATACAAATCAGACAGTAGTGCACTCTGGCCTCCTCGCTCCCCACCCCCAACACCCACACAGATGCTCGAGAATTCTCAGCAAGCTTTCGGCATGGTCTCTCAGGCTCCCTCACTGCCCCTGAAGGAAGAAGAAGCATCTCCACACACACCTCCCATAAGGAGGGAGAGGAGGTAGGCTTAGGCAAACTACTAGCTCTTTTTAAAGGAATTCTCGTCAAACATTTATTTTGGCCCTTTTCGAATGTTGATGTGAGTGTTTGGGTTGTCTAGCCAGCTCTCCCCATTTCACTTTGAAAATGTGCCAGTTCTACTGTGTGGTCTGTCTCAGAACTCACTTTTGATTTCAATATATGATAAATTATTGCCAAATGAAAGGATTAATTTACCAATTGGCTAGTAGCAGGTATGTTTTCCAAAAGTAGAGGGAGATAGCTTTATGAAGGATGCACAACTCAGTTTTTAAAACTCCTGAAATTTCTCTAAATAGCCAGTCAAGAGAATTGATAGAACCCTACTAACCATCTTCATCAGAGGTTTTCATAGGAAGAAGGCCCGCACTGGCTTTTGCAGGTGCAAGAAAAACTGCTCTCCCCAAAAGATGACATGTGTCCTGAGAACACTCACGCTGACTGGTCCAGTGCAATAAAGATGCAACCGAATTGTAGACATGCCAAGTTTCCTACAAATGTCTCTGAGAAGCCACTGCACTGAGCCATGTGGTCACAAGTTCATGAGGCTAAAGTGACAGGAGGGAGAACTGCCAAGGTACTCAGAGCTTTGAGAGAAACCTGAGTTCAGAACTTCGAGCACACTTCCAATGGAGGAGGGAGAAAGTCATAGTGGACTGGAAGGCTGTCCCTGGAAGGATGGGCTGGGAGAGGCACTCTGCACCAGGAACAAAGCAAGACCTTGTGGGTCAGACCCAGAAGTCACCGTGCCAGGCTCTGAGTGGCTGTGATAAGAGAAATGCAGACCAGTAACCAAAATCTGGGGTTCTAGCAGAAAGAGTGATGGAGAGAGAGGAGAGAGAGCTCCCATTTGAACAGAAGTGACCATGAATGGGATCCATGCCAAGCTCAAGCAGTAATGAGACTAGGAATGTCTTCTTTGAGTATGGCATACTGCCCTAGAGTCTCCTTTATATTGCCGACTGACCCTAGTGCACGCTGACCCTCTAACTTTGTGGTCTGCCTCCTCCACAGAGAACACGAGGGATGAGAAGGAGCAAATCTGAAAGAGAGAGGCCGCCATCCCCGACAGGAACAGTCTTGGACAGAGAGGCCCACAGTCAGAGCAGGGAAGAGTACTCATGCAGGAAAAGATGGTGGACGGCCGCCTATGAGGGGACTGTCAGGGCCTGGGTTTTGCTGCAAGCAGATATATGGCACATTTCTGATTGTACGGAAGAGCCACCATTTATCTTCTCACAGAGCGCCCTGCTCTTCCTGAGCGGAAGGCAGCAGCAGTGAGCGGACAGCCTGTGGCAGTGGGAGTGAGTGTGCCCAAGAAATTGTCAGGCACAGCCATGTGTCTACAGGGTCATTCAGCATACCCTTAAATTTCGGCACGCCAGAGGCCACTACGTTGTTACAAAATCAACACCAGGATGGATGGCAGCACTGAGCGATTGTCGGCATGCGACAGCTCCAGCTGTCAATAAATTTGAGCCATTAAACAGGAAATGGTCTGATTGGGAAGCCAGAATCTTTGCCTCTGAGCTTCTGACCATTGTGGTAATTGAGCTACGAACACCATCAATCTCCGTAAGAATAGACACTTTGACTTCTCCAACAAGGTGAGGTTGAAGTGATCTATGGTTGTGTGAGACAGCTGAGCCCCAAGGAGGCCCAGAGTGGGTATTCAGCAGATGAATCATTAGTTGGATAGTTGGATGGCTGAGATGACCAGCTGGAATGCCTTCTGGCTCTGATGTCTTTTCTGCCATGGTATAGTCACATAACTCACTGCCCCTTCCCATGCAGAGCACTGGCTGGGCGATGGCCATGTGGGCCTCACAGCCTTTGCTCTACAGAAGCCCAGAGGGCCCCTATCGGCTCTGGTGAATGGTTGGAAATGTCAACATCGTCTTCCTTAGGATTCCTAATCCAGTCAAGGGCATGGAACAGGCTGGCTCTGGATATTCTGTGGGCTGACCCTGGAGAGTGGGTAGATAGTGCTTCATACCCAACAGGCAAGCTGCAAATGCCACTTGTGACTGGGACACAGGTCATGGATTTCGGTTAGGAAAGGGCAGACTTCACAGGCCAGCACCCGGGGAAAACACTAAGACTTTCTCTCAGCTCCAGCCCCAGATCTGAAAGGCATTCATGGAAAAGAGCAACACCTTCAAATACCAACGACAAGTCAATATAGACTTCAATAAACTGCCCTGTGGCTTCCTTCAGTATTGGAATCACTTACAGAGGAAAGAACACCAGCTTTGAAATCAGACAGAGCCGGTTCTCCCCCTAACTCTGCTTACCAGCAGTGCCATCCTGGGCAGATTGCTTCCTCTGTCAGAGCTCAGTTTCCCCACCTGGAGTGGGAGTTGTTACTTATACAAGACAATACATATGACATTCCTAACCCATGTAGCAGCTGTGCGATGGTTATTGTTTCTCAGACTTTATCAAGCACCTGCAAGGGCCAGATGCAGGCAGTTCCAGCCTTACAGAGTGTGTCTTCCTGGTTGCAAACCCCTGAAGCCCTTTTTACCCTTATCACAGTGGCTCCCAAAGGTCTGGCAAGCAGGCAAGCTTGTAGCGGACATGCTAGCTCCCACATACCATATCTAAACTTCTGCAGGGCCTGTATTCTCAGTAACTTCTGCACAGAGTACTTGCATTGAAACTGGGCTCCGAGCCATAAGCACTGTTTCTTAACAAGGGGTGAGCGTCGGAATCACCAGGGGACCCTATCGACAAATTTTAACTCAGTAGGTCTGGAGTAGGGCCCAGCTGTCTGTATGCTTTTACAAGCTCCTTAAGTGATTCTGATGTGCACCCCCAGTTGAGAACCACTGAACCAAAGAAACGATTCTGCACATTTCAAACATCAGATAACTGCGCGGGAGAGAGAGCGTTTGAGAGGAGGGCATGGGGAAGTGGGACAAGGAGTTGCAGAGATCTTTCCAGCAGAAATTATGTCAGGAAGGAGGGGTCCACATCTTGGCTGGCCTTCCCAGCAAGAGCTCCTGTGGTCCTTGCACGGCTAATTCCAAAACACCGGTGACTTCAGAGATAAGGTCAGCCTGGGACTGTGCGTCCCCCCAACTTGAAGCTTCAGTTATTGTCCGACTGCTCAGGGCTTCTTCCTTGTGTGCCATTCAGACCTAGAGCCACTGAGTGAAACCCTTCTCTTGCTTTTGTATTGCTTTGGCGGCTGCTGCCTCCCCACAGATGAATAGTGTGACTTCACAGGCCACTCGGGACTGTGACCTCCTGTGCTACTGTCCCAGCCAGAATCCTGTCCTTGAAAGGAGGGCTCCCTGTGCCTCCTGTCAGGTGATGGGAGGTCCTGTCCCTGGCCAGAGTCCCCGTGGGGATGGAGACCTACAAAACTCAAATGCCCTTCAGTTACTCCCTCTTCTTCTGTTCTTGCTCAGTCGCTTTTGTTTGGTTCCCTTTGAGTTCCCAGCCCCTATTTCTCTTCAGAGGTTACTGATGAGCCAAGCCTCAGAACACATCAGAAGCAGCCAGGGGCTGTCTCCTGGTGAGGCTGCAATGCATTTCACTAAGCAGACATCACCTTGGGCAGCAGGCCCATTTAGTTGTCATGGCAATGTGGGTAGTTTGTGTCATGGGGTGTGCTGTGCCCTCATTCTGGAATCCCAAGGTCCCTTGCCCCAGCTTTCTTTCCCAGACCCTTTCAACAGACTCCCAGCTTCCTGGCGCCACCTCCACATTCACTGTTGTTCAGCTTGGGGTAGCTTTGTCTTCATCAGCCAAAAAAAAAAAAACTTAACTTAGTTTTCAAAGGAATAGATCAAGCCCATTCCTCTCCTCAAAATATTCCAACTTCCCATTTCTCTCAAAGCCAGTGTCCTTACCACGGCTCACAAGATCCTCCAGGGTCTGGCCTCAGTTTCTTCATTGACTTCAGCTCCCACCACGATTCCCGGTACCAACCGCTCAGGCACTCTTTCAGATCTGGGGCTGGGGCTGAGAGAAAGTCTTAGTGTCTTCCCTGGGTGCTGGCCTTTGAAGTCTGCCCTTTAATAACTGAAATTTGTGACCTGTGCCCCAATCCTACATGGCCTTCTCATTATTCTCAGATGCAGCGAGCAGGCTCACACCTCAGACTCTTTGCACTTACTGTTGTACACTCTGCACCCCGATTTCCGCATGCCTGTTCCCTCCCTCCATTCAGGCCACCACTCAAATGTCTCCTTCTTAGAGGCCCTCACCCACCCTACCTACATGGCAGTCCTCCACCCTGTCATCCTCTGTTTTTCTACCCAGCTTTCTCTTTCCTCATAGCACCTTCTGATCGGGGGCATGATGTTGCAGACTCCACTGTCTGTTGTTTTAGTGTCTGTCTTCCCCACTGGAATCCTCCTAAACAGGGACAGGCACATAGTCAACACTTGATCCACATTTGTCAAATAAGCGGGTGGGTGACTAGATGTGGATCCAAAGCCTGGCGCTGCTATTTGGTAGCTTTGTGGCATCACACAAGCCACCTAGTCACCCTGAGCCTGGTCTTCCTGACCATGAAGCAGAGGCGATCCCGTCTGCCAGCTTTGGTGGTGAGAATGAAAGCGATGTTGTGTGGGGACTGGGCTCAAGCGACTCCTTAGATGGTGCTGACGTTACCATTCCGTGCTTGTGTCAGCTGCATTCAGAATGTGCTTCTTGCCTAAGGCTCCAGAACACCCCACACACTTCCAGGGTGCCTGCGACTCTATGACCTGCTGGGGAACCTGCAAGATGCCCAAGGAAAAGACAACCAGCCATGGGGCAAGGCAAGAGCCTGCCTCGTACAGAGGGGCATGTACAGAGGGGCATGTGGTCATGGAGTGACCACAGCCTTTATATGGAAGACCGGTCCACCCCGGCCGTCCCTGCTACCTTCTGCTGTCTGTTCATGAAGCCCTGGAGACCACCTCTGCTGGCCAGATGAGATGGCCCTTTATGAGTCCAGCAGCCCTTCCACCAGCAGCCTCTCACATGCTGGGCTTGCAGCAGGACGCCCAGCCAGTCACCACAGAGGGGGGCTTCACTGAATTTCTCAGGGTGTCCTTGGGATGGACAAAAGTGTTAAAAGGAGGAAAGAGATTCACAGTGTTACTTTTTTAGCAGGCTGGAAGGTACCGGGGCCCATTTCTGAAACTTTTTAAAAAGGAAATAGTTCGTCCATTGAAAGTCCCACCATTGTCAGTTTCATGTTAAGATACTTCCTTCAGTTTATCATGTCTGACTACTTGAAAAGAAGACAAGGCCAGCAAACGTGCGATGCACTGAGTGCACCCTGTACATGGAGTCTGAACACAGCACTGGGGGAAGATGCTCAGAGCAGAAGGACCCCAGTCCCTGCCCTTGAGGGCTTCCTGTGCCTGAGACTTGGGGGGCTGTGGGTGCTGTGGACAGGCAGGCTGCCTCATCTGAGCCAATAAATTGCACCAACACAGCTGACAGTGTGGTCTTCGGGTGGGATGTGGACGGTATCTGCAGTTCCTGTGTTTCGATGATGAAATAAAACACTTGCTCTCTCTGTAAATTGACACATGGAAAAGGGGGTCACTGGCACCTGGAAGATGATGGACAGAATCGTGATCCAGTTAGCATAGTTATCAATAAGCTAATGACATAAAAGACACAGGTAACAAATGGGTTAGGGAGTCAAAAGGAAAGAATAATGGCGTGACAGAATAAGGACCTCTCAGCAGGCTAGGCTGCCAATAAATGTGAAGTATTGCTTTTGGGATCAAAAGGACAATCATACTGAAACAGGATGCATTTTGACAATCACTTATTAAAAAAACATGCAAGTTTTAAAACTGACCACAAGCTTAATAGGGGCCAACCATGACAGAGCTGCTAAAAATCACAAGCAGGCTGGTAGTGGTGGGTCATGCCTGTAATCCCAGCACTTTGGGAGGCCAAGGTGGGTGGATCACGAGGTTGTGAGTTCAAGACCAGCCTGGCCAATATGGTGAAATCCCATCTCTACTAAAAATACAAATATTAGCCGGGTGTGTTGGTGGGTGCCTCTAGTCCCAACTTCTTGGGAGGCTGAGGCAGAAGAATCACTTGAACCTGAGAGGTGGAGGTTGCAGTGAGCCGAGATTACACCACTGTACTCTACCCTGGGTGACAGAGTGAGACTTCATCTCAAAAAAATCACAAGCAGTGGGTGGTTCATGCCTGTAATCCCAGCAATTTGGGAGGCTTAGGGGAGCAGATCACAAGGTCAGGAGTTTGAGACCAGCCTGGCCAATATGGTGAAACCCCATCTCTACTAAAATTACAAAGATTAGCTGGGTGTGGTGGTACGTGCCTATAGTCTCAGCTACTCAGAAGGCTGAGGCAGGAGAATCATTTGAACCTGGGAGGTGGAGGTTGCAATGAGCCAGGATTATGCCACTGCACTCCAGCCTGGTGACAGAGACTCCATCTCAAAAGAAAGAGAATTAAAATCACAAGCAGTGCTGGGGAGGCTGTCTGATAGAGACATTTAGCTCCTTGGAATCAGAAAAAAAAAAATGGGTTCAAATCTCAGCTCTGCGATTTACTAGCTATGTAACCTTAGGTTATCCATAGCCCTCTCTGAGACTAAGAGTCTAGCTGAAAGGTGATGGCAACGCCATCCTTAAAGGGTTATTTTGAAAATTAGTAATAGGTTACATAGAGGACCAAGCCCAGTGCCTAGTAGAATTTGGCAGATCTTAGCACGTAGAAAACTCCCAATAAATGGTCATTGTTAGTAATTCACCTGCTACAAAAATGTAGAGCTTAAATTTTTCAAAGGTAAGAGAAGTCCTTCTCTATTCTATGCCTTTCAGGCCCATGGAAGTATTATTTCCAGACCTAAGATAAATGGGAGAGTAATCAGGTCATTGAGACTTCAGGTGAGGGATAGAGCAGAGTCAGTATAAGAAAAAAAAAAAAAAGAGCTTCAAACACGTGGCATTTTGATGTTGTTGTTCAGATATTTAAGGGACCATCAGATTAAGAAAGATATGCTATGCTGCTCCAAAGAGCCAAAGTAGAGGTGAAAAGAAGTTAGTGGAAAATGTCTTTGCTCAAAGTAGAAGGAAACAGAGCTGTCCACCATGAAATGTGCTGTCCTGCAAAGTAGCGAGCTCCTCATCCCTGGAAGTATTAGAGCAGAAAGCAGTTGACACTCTGTCAGAAATATTATAGATGGAATTTCCATAGAAACCAAGGGAATATAATCAAACACGTTAATAATAATTGACACTGTTTATAAGTTCAGACTTTCTCTGGCTTCACGTTGGCTTTGTCCATGAGCAGCTGCAAGTGCTCGATCTCCACCTTCAGGGCTTTCAGGAGAGTGAACACTGTTCTATATCCGTGGTGGAATCAGAGAAGAGTCAGTGCACCGATGTCTTGAAAGCATGGCATGGAGGGAGGGCTGTAAACGACTGACCACATTTACTGTTTCTCTTATCACAGAGTCATATATATGTGAATATTAATTATAGACATTTTACTATGCAGAAAAACAGGAAGAAGCAAAAATCACCATAATTCCTCTACTTAAATGTAATTGATATTAACATGTTTGATTATATTATTTTATAATAATTGATATTATTTATTGAAATGTTATAGAAGGAATCCAAGGTTCCCGAAGTTAGCCACTTAACTTGGGCAGTTCACCCTCTTTGAACTTCAATGTCCTTATCTGTAAAATGGGAGTGATAACACTTATCTCAAATAAATACTATAAGGATTAAGTCTGAGCATGTCTGGAAGCACATGGGCGGTAGCAGAGTCTCCCTACATGGAGTAAAAAGCAGGGCTGTATGACTTCTAAGATGTCTGTGGAACTCAGAAAAGCAGGGCAACCACGAAGAGACTCCTAGGAGAATAAAAAGTCCCCACACTCTGGGCTAGGAGAGAGCCGGCTTCAGATGAGCACGCTAGCCAGAGCAGGCAACCAGGCAAACCAGCGGCAGTCATGTGCAGGAACACAAAGGTTGCCATAAGCGGGGACGCAGACGCACGCAGCAGCTGATCCCTGCTGACGCGCTCAGCCTTGCCCCGGGCCTCATCGTGGTCCTGTCGCCAAGACTTGGGCTCAGCCCTGGTTGTGAATTGACATGGCCTGCACTCATCAGACTTAAGGACCACTGCGGCAGGGGGAGTGAGAAACAGGAGACACGATTCTGAGGCTGGAAATTCAGCACCTCCACCTGGGCAGAGAAAGATGTCAGATGGTTTAGAGAGGTTTCCTTGTTTGTGAAGGGCTCTTTATCAGAGGATGGGGAAATGCTATTTTGCATCTTCCCTGGAGACTCAGGAGGAAATGAGTGAGCTCAATAGTAAAAGGATTAGTAGAGACAGAGGGAGAATTCCCTTCTAGTGACAGATGTTGGCAGTGAGAAGGACAGCAGAGAGAGATTAACCCAGGAAGCTGCTCCCCTCAGGGCTTTCAGCTGAGCAGAGGTTGCCACCAAGAGGCCCCAGAAGGAACTCACAGGGGCCCCTTTCTTCTTGGAGTGCCCTTGAACTCTGTCATCTGCCCTAAATACACACTTTTCCTTTTACCTTTCTTTTTCACCGTCCCATGGGTACCTTCCTTCTACAGGAATCTCGGAAAACATGGCCGTGCCTCCCACGCCAGACCAGCAGGAGGAGAAGCTGCGATCACAACTGGAGGAAGAAAAGAGAAGGTGCCCTTCCTTTCAGCCACACACAGCCCCACTCCAGCCTCCCAGGGTCTCAGTGTTGTCCTGGAGCTGCCCAGGGTAGGACAGAGCAGAGTGGCCAACTCCTAGCCCAGGGCTGGAGTAATTCAGGGACATGGGTCCAGCAGCTGACTCCTAAAATAGCAGGAAGAGGAGGAGCTGCCTTTGAGCAGGCAGGTGTGAAAGGCAGGACCCCAGGCAGTGTGAGGTTAGAATGCAGAACTAGCCAAGCCAGGCCCAGGAAGCAGCTGGGCTTGTCCACTGCTTCCACCTACAGGAGTTAAGAAGTATGACCACGGTGGTCTTCCGCAGGCCTGTGGCTGAAGCCCACTTCCTTCCTGAGTCCTGGCAACGTCATACTCTCAATGCAGCTGCAGGCATTTGGGATCACAGCGTGGTCACCGGATCTTGCCCCACATGCCGGTCAAGCTGCACCCATTCATCCATTTGTGCATTCAGCACGTGTGCTATCTGCCCCATGCCATGGTAGGGTAGGTTCTGGAGAGACTAAAGTCACCCTCCCTGCTGAAAGGAGCTGGTGGTGTCACTGCAGCACACTTCCTGCCCCACCCCAATCTCCAGCTGACCTGGCATGTACCCCTCCCCTCCCCCTGCTCGCACGCACACCCAGGAGATCAAAGCCCCAGGCGC
>PVKP010034003.1:0-24573 GCA_004027715.1 Plecturocebus donacophilus | reverse complement strand
GAGGAATATCTTTGTGGTGTTCTCTTTATTTCCTGGACTTGAATATTGGCCTGCCTTGCTAGGTTGGGGAAGTTTTCCTGGATAATATCCTGAAGAGTATTTTTCAGCTTGGATTCGTTCTCTTCATCACATTCAAGTACACCTATCAAACATAGATTAGGTCTTTTCACATAGTCCCATATTTCTTGGAGACTTTGTTCATTCCTTTTTACCCTTTTTTCTGTCATCTTGCCTTCTCGTTTTATTTCATTGAGTTGATCTTCGACCTCTGATATCCTTTTTTCTGCTTGGTCAATTCGGCTGTTGAAACTTGTGCATGCTTCGCGAAGTTCTCGTGTTGTGTTTTTCAGCTCCATTAATTCACTTGTATTCTTCTCTAAGTTGTCCATTCTCATTAGCATTTTGTTAAATCTTGTTTCAGCATTCTTAGTTTCTTTGCATTGGGTTAGAACATGTTCTTTTAGCTCACAGAAGTTTCTTATTATCCACCTTCTGAAGCCTGATTCTGTGAATTCATCACACTCATCCTCCGTCAGGCCTTGTTCTCTTGCTGATGAGGAGCTGCGATCCCTGTAGGAGGAGAGGCATTCTGATTTCGGGTGTTCTCAGCCTTTTTGCACTGGTTTCTTCCCATTTTTGTGGATTTATCCACCTGTTGTCTTTGTAATTGCCGACTTTCAGATTGGGTCTCTGAGTGGATGTCTGGCTTGTTGGTTATGAAGTTTTTTCTCTTTCTTAGTTTTCCTTTGGCAGATGCCCCTTCCCCACAGAGCTGGGCCTTCCTGGGTTCAGCTGTGCTTGCTCTCAGTCCTCAGCGCTTCCAATTGCTGTTCTCCTTGTGGGGATGCGACCAGCCAAGCCCGACTAAAAGGGCATCCAGTCCTGTATACTCTGTACTGAGAAGCGCCGTGCCGGGGCGCCGGCAAAACAGCCACGCCGGCCAAAAGAGTCGCGCTGGCGACCCGTGTGGCTCCTTTGCTAGGAATCTCCCAGTTTGTGGGCATCAAAAATTTGTCTGCAATTGCGGCATCCCCTCGCTCTCTGCGCTTTCACTGGGAGCTACAATCCTGAGCGGCTGCTACGCGGCCATCTTGGATCTCTCTCCACCCGGTGATGAAATTTTTTCTGTTTCTTAGTTTTCCTTTGGCGGATGCCCGTTCCCCACAAAGCCGGACCTTCCCAGGTTCGCTGTGCTTGCTGTGAAACTCTCAGTCCTCAGCACTTCCAATTGTTGTTCTCCTTGTGGGGATGGGACCAGCCGAGCCCATCCGTCCGTGTACTCCACACCAAGAAGCGCTGCGCTGGAGCACCGGCAAAACAGCCGCGCCAGCCAAAAGAGTCGCGCTGGCGACCTGTGTGGCTCCTCTGCCGGGAATCTCCGGGTCTGTGGGCAACAAAAATTTGTCGGAAAGTGTGGCGTCCACTCGTTCTCTGCCAATTTTTTTCTTAAACTCATTTATTGGAGTTCTTTATTTTCTTTCTCACTATTCTCATCAATGTCTTTTTTTTTTTTTAACCATAGGCCAAGATTATTTTAATAGTCACTTAGTTTGTCTTCAGATTCCAGACTCCCTCTAGTCCTACACGAGAATTAATTTTTCAAGAATATTGCTAGTATCATGCAGCTGTAGAATGTGTCTCCAATGAATTATAATTACGATGTCAACAACTAATTTTCATAGAATACTTGCCATATGTTGGCTGCTATACAATTTTGATGTGGATTATTTTAATCATAAGAATTCTATAATATACAATTATACACACATTGGGAAGAATATTAGAACATTTAGAAAACTCCCTGAATCACCTAGTTACTGGTAGTATTGGGATGCAAACTGAGCTTGAAATGAAAAGTCATGCTCTTAATCTTTTTCCTATGCTATACCAATTCCTTTACTTGACTTCTGAAGTGCTCCACAAACTGCTCCCCTCCCCATATAATCCAATCTCAGCTTATGTTTTTCTCTACATTACACAGAGTGAGAGTTTCCTAATGAACCATAAACACACCATACTCATTTCAGTTCTTTCCCTTTCCTTTTGCACTTGCAACTTTTTTCTCCTGTCATCTGATCAAAGTCTCTTCTTGAGTTAAGGAATGGCTCCAGAATAGAATAAAGCCTTCCTAAAATGTTATAGTTTTTTTTTTTTTCCTCAGAGCCTATAAGACCACTTACTGTCTGCCCCATTCATTTTCACTTTCACTCATGAAGTGCTTTGAATTTTTATTTTGGCATTCATGAAGGGTTAAAAAAAAAGAATTTTTATTTAACTGTATTATGTAAAATTGCTATGTGTTCATCCCAGAAGAAAATATTGAACATTTTTATTTGTCAGGCTCTATGTAAGGGCTGAGAATACAAAGATGGGTACAATTCAGTCTCTGAACTTAAAAGAGTTTAATTCAAGAGGAAAGCAAAGATGGAAACTAAAATAATATACTCTAATAAGTGATAATATTGGAAGATGATATTGCAGTGATGCTTCACTCCAATAATTACATGACTGCAAATATATTGAGGATAAGTGTGCCAGGTTTCTCATGAAAGAGAAACAAGTCACAATTATAGAAAGTGAGAAACCCTGGGAGGAATGTCACAACAATAGTGAAGAGCCCACTAGTGCCCAGTTGTTGGTTTAGAAACCAGCAGTCATGCTTCACTTTATGATGGGGATACATCCTGAGAAAGTCATCATTAGGCGATTTTATTGTTGTGTGAACATCAAAGAGTGCACTCGCACAAATCTTGATGATATAGCCTACTGCACACCCAGGCTATATTGTATATAGCCTGTTGCTTCTAGGCTGCAAACCTGTGTATCATGTTACTGTACTGAATACTGTAGGCAATTGTCACACAATGGTAAGTATCTGTGTATCTGACCATATAAAATGTACAGTAAATATATGGTATCATAAACTTATGGGACTACCATCGTGTATGTAGTCTGTTATTAACAGAAACATCATGTGGCATGTGATTGTACTTAACTGATCAATCCTCTTGTATGTAACCAGTTCCCCTAATTGCCACCAGCCTCTCACTCTGAAAATTCCTTTTCTACCCTGCTTGCGCTATGATTCCCTACAGTGGGCCAGAGTATTAGTCTGTTCTCACCTGCTATTAAAGAACTACCTGAGATTGGGTAATTTTGAAGAAAAGAGGTTTAATTGACTCACAGTTCTGCAGGCTTAACAGGAGGCATGACTGGGAGACCTCAGGAAACCCACAATCATGGAAGGTGAAGAGGAAGCAAGCAGCACCTTTGTCACAAGGTGGCAGGAGAGAGAGCGAAGGAGGAAGTGCCACACCTTTGAACTGTCAGATCTCCTGAGAACTCACTATCACGTAAACAGCATGAGGGAAATCCACCCCCATGATCCAGTTGCCTCCCACCAGGCCCATCCCCTGACACACGGCAATTACAATTTGACATGAGATTTGGGTGGGGACAGAGAGCCAAACCGTATTAGTCACCTCCTTACATACACACACACACACACACACACACACACACACACACACACGCTTCAGCCTTAGCTGAATCACTCCCCAGCAGGGACCCTCTTCTCATCCCAGTGAGGTTTAGGCATCCCTTATGGGTTTCCTACTCACACTTTGGGGACATACACCTTGCTGGGCCCCAGTCTCATTAGTTTTGGATTGAACCACTTGGGAAGTGAACAACTGAATAGAAGGGAACAAGGGAAGGAAAGAAGAGCATTTCTAATTTTTAAAAAATGTATTTTATTTATAGAAATTTTTTTTTTTTTAAAAAGAGACAGAGTTTCACTATGTTGGTCAGGCTGGTCTCGAACTCCTGACCTCAAATGATCCACCCGCCTCGGCCTCCCAAAGTGTTGGGATTACAGGCATGAACCACCGTGCCCGGCCTAATTTAAAAAATATATTATCAATCACATTCCCTTTTTATATTATACTTGAACTTTTGTCTTTAATTCAGATTGTTCCTGTGAGAGATTCCCAGAAGTTGAATTACTAGATCAAATGTTATAAACCAAAAAAACCTGTCTTAATTTTTACTCCTGCCAGCAATATAACACCACTGTCTATTTTATTCTAAACAGTTTTCAATATTATATCTAATTTTAAAAGAATTTTTATTAACTTGTCTTCTTTTTTATAAATTATTTTTGGCCATTTACATTTTTGGATTTTAATATTTTTAGGTGGATATGTTAACAATATTAACACTTAGTCATATTTATGGCAGAAAAGGTTATTAAGCCATAACTAGCTTCTTTCAGTCATCCTACATTTCCACTTACCTTTCTTTTCTGCCAATGAATTTTCAGGTAAGTGCACACTAAACGCAGTATTACTCTAATAAAACATGAAATTGGGAAAATAAATGGCCTGTTATAAAGCCATTTAAATATATAGTATACTTAAAAAATTAGTTATTTGTAGATCATCATTATCTTTTGTCCTTTCTATTAGTTTGTTAGATTTAATTTTCTCATTTTTTTTTTTTACTTGATATCATTCCAGGCTTTCGTGGTAATGTTATAATATTAGTGAAATAAATTTTTTATCATTACAAAGTCTCTTTTATTTCTCATGTGTTTTTCTAACCTTATAGTCCACTTTAACATAGTGATGCCAGTTTTCTTTTGGTTGGTATTTGCAAGATATGATATTCTTTAACCTTTTATTTTCAACCTTTCAGTATCCTTATGCTTTAGGTGTGTCTTTTGTTATAAGAATCAGGGCTGGGTGCAGTGGCTCATGCTTGTAATCCCAGCACTTTGGGAAGCTGAGGCGGGTGGATCACCTGAGGTCAGGAGTTCAAGACCAGGCTGGCCAACATGGTGAAACCTTGTCTCTACAAAAAAAAAAAATTAGTTGGGCATGGTAGCATGTGCCTGTAATCACAGCTATTTGGGAGGCTGAGGCAGGAGAATTGCTTGAACCCAGGAGGTGCAGGTTGCAGTGAGCCAAGATCACAACATTGCACTCCAGCCTGGGCAACAAGAGCAAAACTCCGTCTCAAAAAAAAAAAAAAAAGAATTAAAATTAGGATCCTCGCAGGAAATAAACAGGCAATTGTATTACTCTGTTTTTATGCTGCTGATAAAGACATACCCGAGACTTGTTATCCAGTCTAATCACATTTATTGAGATTACTAGTACTAGGAAAAAAAGAGGTTTCATTGCACTTAACAGTTCCACATAGCTGGGGAGGCCTCAAAATCATGGCAGGAGGCAAAAGGCACTTCTTACATGGTGGCAGCAAGAGAAAATGAGGAAGATGCAAAAATGGAAACCCCTGATAAACTTATCAGATCTCATGAGACTTACTCACTACCATAACAGTATGAGGGAAACTGCCCCCATGATTCAAATTATCTCCTACTGGGTCCCTCCTACAACACGTGGGAATTATAAGAGTACAATTCAAGATGAGATTTGGGTGGGGACACAGAACCAAACCATATGAGCAATGCACACAAGATGTTAATTGAAAAGAGTTTAATGAAGGAATTCTTTAGAGAGCTGTGGACAGCATTAAGGGAAACAATAAAAGATTTTGAAATGCCCAGCCATTAGTAACCAGGAAAAGCCTTTATATATGTAGCCCTGAATGGTCAAAGAGGAGAGAGTATTACTGGAACTTAGCAAAAGCTGTTGCTGGGAGAAGGGCCACTGGCAGGAGGTGTGGTCTTACGTAGAGATAACCACTGAAAAGCTCTGGCCCAGCTGGAAGGGAAATTAGAAGAATTAATACCTTGGCTTCTCTTTCCTCCCACCCTGTGATCTTCTGACAACGTCTGCTGTTGGCTAAACCCAACTAGAAGTTAAAGAGCAAAGGAGCTGAGGTGAGGCAGAGGACAGAGTGGGACACAAAGCCAGACAGTAGGGCGGAGAAGAGCCTGCACACATGGAAGCAGCTGATGCCTGAGTTTTGTTGTTATCCAGTCTAATCATTTAAAAATTTTTAAATGGAGCATTTAGTCCATTTGTTTACATTCATATATTGAGATTACTAGTATATTTCTGGTTTTTTGTTTTTTTTGAGACAGAGTTTTACTCTTTCACCCAGGCTTGAGTGTAGTGGCGTGATCTCAGCTCACTGCAACCTCTGCCCACCAGGTTCAAGCGATTCTCCTGCCTCAACCTGCCGAGTAGCTGGGATTACAGGCACGTGCCACCACACTGGCTAATTTTTGTATTTATAGTAGACACAGGGTTTCACCATGTTGGCCAGGCTGGTCCCAAACTCTTGACCTCAGGTGATCCACCTATCTCGGGCTCCCAAAGTGCTAGGATTACAGGCATGAGCCACCACGCCCAGCCTAGATTACTAGTATATTTCTACCATCTTTTTTGGGTCTCATACTTATCTGTTTTTCTCCTTCTGTCATGACTGCTTTTTGATTATTTGAGCAATTTTTCTCATTCCATTCCTTTTCTATTACTTTAGTGGTTACTTTAGAAATTTATTATATACTATCTTTAACTTCCTTCTAAACAATAGGAGGATTTTGGAACATGTTTATTCTCATTATCCCTCCTCTGATATATGCAAAAATTTTTCTTGGGTATTTTTAACCTAATAAGATATTTGTTGTTGTTTTATATAGTCACTGGTGATTTGCCAATTTTATTTACTCATTATTTATTTTTGCATCTTAGACTTTTCATCTTTCATCTTTCCCTCTTTCAATTTTTCACAATGCCCTCTATTGAGATTTATTAGTGATAAACTCTTTCCAGCCTTTGTTTTTTTTTTGAGATGGAGTCTCGCTCTGTTACCCAGTCTGGAGTACAATGGTACCATCTCTATTCACTGCAACCTCTACCTCTCAGGCTCAAGCAATTCTTCTGCCTCAGCCTTCCAAGTAGCTGGGTTTACAGGCACCCACCACCATACCCAGCTAACTTTTGTAGTTTTAGTAGAGACAGGGACTCAACATGTTGGCCAGGCTGGTTTCAAACTCCTGACCTCAAATGATCCACCTGCCTTGGCCTGCAAAAGTGCTGGGATTACAGGCATGAGCCACTACGCCCGGCCTGCCTTTTCTTGTTTCTAAAAATGTCTTAATTTCACCCTCATCATTGAATGACATTTTTTGCCACATATATAAATCTAGGCTGACATCTTCATAGATATTATTCTATGGCCTTAGGGCTTTCATACTTTTTTTGGGAGGGGGGCCTTTCTCTGCCAGTCAGGCTAGTGGTCAGTGGCACAGTCTTAGCTCACTGCAGCCTTGACCTCCTGGGCTTAAGTGATCTTCTCAACTCAGCCTCCTGAGTATCTGGGACTACAGGTGTGCCCCACCATGCCTGGCTAATTTTTGCATTTTTTTTGTAGGGTCAGGATCTCACCGTGTTGCTCAGGCTGGTCTCAAACTCCTGAGCTCAAGTGATCTGCCTGCCTCAGCCTCCCAAAGTGCTGGGATTATAGGCATGAGCCACCACACCAGGCCCACACATTTCTTGAGAAGTCTACTATCAGCCTAATTGTCACTCTTTGAAAGAATAGATTTTAAAATATTTTCTTTGCATATGGAATGTTGTGGTTTCACTATGATATGTGTAAGTGTGGATTTCTACTTACATATCCTGCTGTAAATTGGGAATTCATGGATTATTCTTAACTGTTGATTGGTATCTTTCCATTGGTTCATAAAAATGACCAGATCTTATCTCTCAAAATATTGCTTCTGACTCACTTATACTCTTTTCTCTTTGGAACTTTGAATAAGTATATATGGAAGCTTTCTCTCTATCCTCTGCTTTGTTTAACCTCTTTCATATCTTCCATCACTTTGACTGTGTTGCATTCTATGTAATTTCCTTAGATCTACCTTCTAGTTCATGGTTGTTTTTTGTTTGTTTGTTTTTTGAGACACAGTATTGCCGTCACCCAGGCTGGAGTGCAAAGGCGGGATCTCAGCTCACTGCAACCTCTGCCTTCCAGTTTCAAGCGATTCTCCTGCCTCAGCCTCCCAAGTAGCTGGGATTACAGGCCCCTGCCACCACACCCAGCTAATTTTTGTATTTTTAGTAGAGATGGGGTTTCACCGTGTTGACCAGGCTGGTTTCAAACTCTCAATCTCAGGTGATCAGCCTACCTCAGCCTCCCAAAGTGCTGGAATTACGGGCGTGAGCCACTGAACTCAGCCTCAATTCATATTTTTAAACACTTCTCTTATTCCTTTACATTGTTGTAGGCTGAATGTTTGTGTGTTTTTGTCTCTCCACTCCCAAATTAATATGTTGAAATCCTAACCCCCAATATGATGGTATTAGGAATGTCTATGGAAGGCATGCAAACTAACTTCTTTAATTTCTCATAGTTTATTCACAAGAATGGTCACACCCCTCCCTCCCCCCCATTCTTTACAAGTCAGCAGCACTTATTAGATACTATTTTATTTATTTTGTATCCTGCCTCCTTCAAAAGGGCATTTCAGGCTGCTTATAGGGAATACACTTCATCAACATGAACCATCCTGTTTTGTGGAAGTTTTGGGTCTCGTTGCTCATCACTGTGAAGGAGCAGAAAGCCAGGGCTGACCAACTGGACTAAGCTGGTGTTCGCTACCATCAACCTGCCCAATGAAGCAGATGGAGACCTGGTATCTTCAAGTAGCAGCAACCAGCATTTGGGTGAATCAAGTTTAGGAATTCATGTTGTTTATTCTATTTCATAGCCATTCAGATTTATTTGGATAAATCCTGTTTTATTTGGATTTATCCAAATAAGTCTTGCTATAAATGGAGAAAACATTTGGAGGAATTTTCAAATTCATCATTAGGAGGCCTTCTTTACAAATTTACCCACAGACTTTCTTCCTAACTTTAAAATTTTTAAATTACATGTGAAGTACCTGGGTTCAAGTGATTCTCCTGCCTTAGCCTTCCAAGTAGTTGGGATTACAGGTGTGCACCACCACATCTGGCTAATTTTTGTATTTTTTAGTAGAGATGAGGTTTCACCATATTGGCCAGGCTAGTCTCGGACTCCTAACATCAGGTGATCTGCCCGCCTTGGCCTCCCAAAGTGCTGGGATTATAGGCGTGAGCCACCACGCCTGGCCTCTGGAGGCCTTTTTTTGTGGTTCTGGAAAGTGTGGAGGAGAGCAAGTCCAGCACCAGGCACTGCCACACATCTCTTTCTGTATTCTTCCCTGTATTAGTCGGCAGAGGCTCTGCTGTATTGTAGCAGTGATCAAATTAAAACCTCACTCAACTGGCTGGGTGCGGTGGCTCACGCCTGCAATCCCAGCACTTTGGGAGGCTGAGGCAGGCGGATCACCTGAACTTGGGAGTTCGAGACCAGCCTGACCAATATGGAGAAACCCCATCTCTACTAAAAATACAAAATTAGCTGGGCATGGTGGCACATGCCTGTAATCCCAGCTACTCGGGAGGATGAGGCAGGAGAATTGCTTGAACCAGAGAGGCGGAGGTTGTGATGAGCTGAGATCGCGCCATTGCACTCCAGCCTAGGTAACAAGAACGAAACTCTGTTTCAATAAATAAATAAAACCTCACTCAACTAACTCATGTGAAGTCTGCTATAGGGACTACAGCTTTTCAGGAAAGCTTATTTCCAAGTGGTAATGGAGGAATACAGGTTGCTTCCATCTTAACAGCTACTGTACATGGAACACAGGCTTTCAGGGACACTGAAGCAGGGGATGAACTCACATATGCTCTTAACTGCCGTAGGCTGGAAATGACACACATCACTTCCACTCCCAGCTCAGGGGCTAGAGCTCATCACATGGCCCCAGTTTAGCTTCAAGGGAGGTTCTGGGGCATCTTCCTTTGTGCCCAGGGAAAAAAGGAAAACCTCTTATGATGAGCACTAGTAAGCTGCTACCATCATCCCACTCCTCCTCATGTTCCTTCACCCATGCACCCATGCAGAGATGACCTCAAGGTCTTCAGCTTGTTTGTGAGTATCTCTGTACCCATTCCTGAGGACTAACGCTAGCAGTAATGAGACAGGATAATTCTCTTGACCTTGACTTCCTTCATGGAACTGGAGTGGCTAGTTTCACTCAGCCAGCTGCCGGCCACTCCTCATAAGAGGGAGTGTGCAAGCAAGCAAGTGCAGGAACCAGAGGGAACAAACGCTAGAACTGGCTGGTTGCTCCTCTGGCAGGAGCAAACTGTGCAGACCCGCAGCAGCATCCAAGCCCCTACCCGCTCGGCACCCGGGTTCTTGTCCAGCATCCAGGAAGAATCAGGTCAAAGGAACAGATTGAAGGGAATGTATGTGAAGGATTTTATTGGGTGATAAAATTGGCTCTCAGCAGGATGGGGAATTGGAAAGGGGATGGTGTGGGAAGAAGGTGATCTTTCCCAGAAGCTGCACTGTCTGAAGTTAGCCTCGTCTATCCCTAGTCTCCGATGCTCAGTTGCTGTTTCTGTGCTCACTGCACAGCCGCTTGTACCCTGGACTCTCAGCAGCTTGTGTTGTTCTGCCAGTGGAAGTCTTTTTATGGGCTCAGGATAGGGGTGTGGGAACTTTTTGGTGGAAAAATGGGGTCAACTGTTTTCACTTAGGGCCACTGTGTTCCAGGCTTAAGGGTGGGCTTTAGCTGGGAGCCCAGCCTTTCTGTATCAGTAAGTTCTCTGAGAAAGTTAGAGGCTAAGAAAGGACAGGGTTTGGAAAGTGAGGATGACACACGGAAGGGATCTAAGTCTTTCAGTTGGTAAAATTCCCATGCTAGAGAAGGAAGAAGCCAGGAGAAACCAACTTTCCTTTTCCCAGATCTATTTACCATCTGGCCTGCCGTGGTATGATAGGTGGTCAAACCACCTTTGCAAAATTATAACTGAGGAAATTATGACAGTGAAAGAAATCAGACCTAACCAACTCTATCCCGCTTCTTCTTTTTTTTTTTTTTTTTAAGATGGGGTTTCACCATAATGGCCAGGCTGGTCTTGAACTCCTGACCTCAGGTGATCCACCCACCTCGGCCTCCCAAAGTGCTAGGATTACAGGCGTGAGCTACCGTGCCTGGTCCATCTTGCTTCTAACCCTTAAGCTGTCCTTGTTCATTCCTGGGCGTAGGTTGAACTAACTTTGGGAAGGAATTCAGTTCATGGTTTGACTCTGAAACAAAATTGATAAGAGCCCTTTCCTGAAAAGACCTCCTTCTTGCCCGGGGACCAGTCTGGCTTTGCAGGACTAACAAATTAACTACAACATTAGAAATTACAATTTAGGGATAACGTAGCCTCTGGCTCCAAGAGTCTGAACCTCTGAAAATTGCTCCTGGGGATAATACCCCTATTGTAAAACCTGAGATCAGTGCTTGAGATATTTTGCAGACCCTGCATTTGATGGATCAGCTGACACCACCCAGATGGTAATCTGGCCCAACCAGTTCTGCCAGCACACCCGGGAACAAAGGACATTAAGAAAACCTAACTTCGGCTAGGTGCAGTGGCTCACACCTGTAATAATCTCAGCACTTTGGGAGGCTGAGGCGGGTGAATCACCTGAGGTCAGGAGTTTGAGACCAGCCTAGTCAACATAGTGAAACTTGCCTCTACTAAAAATACAAAAATTAGCCAGGTGTGGTGTCATATGCCTGTAATCCCAGCTACTCGGGAAGCTGAGGCAGGGGAATCGCTTGAACCTGGGAGGTGGAGATTGCAGTGAGCCGAGACTGTGCCACTGTACTCCAGCCTGGGTGACAGAGCAAGACTCCGTCTGAAAAAAATAAGAGAAAAATAAAGAAAAAGAAAACCTGACTTCAACCCACTATGATTTCATCTCCAACTTGACCAGTCAGCACTCCCCACTTCCCAAGCCTCTATCTGCCAAATTCTCTTTAAAAACTCTGATCTCCAAATGCTCAGGGAGACTGATTTGAGTAATAAAAAAACTCTGGTCTCCTGCCCAGCTGGCTCTGCGTGAATTACCTTTTTACCATTGCAACTCCCCTGTCTTGATACATCGGCTCTGTCTAGGCAGTGGGCAGTGGACACTTACAGTAGGTAGGAGAGCGCCTCGTCAGGCCCCGCCACTGTGTAATGAGGATGGTGGAGCAGTTCTTGCTCATGAGCATCAATTTCTTTTATTCCCCTCAAACTTTGATGAGGTATAACTGACAAAATTGTATAGATATTTAAGACATACAATGTAGGAATTTGATATGCGTACATGTTGTGAAATAATTACCACAAAGTAATTGACATATCCATAAGCTTACAAAATTACTTGTTTATTTTAGGGCTGAGGATGCAAGATTGATTCTCAGCAAATTTCAAGTATATAAGGTATTACTATTAACTACAGTCATCATGCTGTACATTAGGTCTCTAGAACTTACTCATCCTGCGCAACTGAAACTTGGTAGCCTTTGATCAACACTTACCTGTTTCCCCAACCCCTCAGTCCCTGGTAACCACTCATCTACTCTCTAGTTCAATAAATTCAACTTTTTAGCTTCCACTTGTAAGTGATGTGAAAGGAAAATAAATCTCAGGCTTATTACTAAGCCAGAGGGAAAAGTCAAGCTGGGAACTGTATCAGACAAACCTGCCTCCCATTTTATTACCAAGTAAGATAGCTTCAAAGATAAAAAGCAAAATATTTCCCTCACAATTTGCCCACAGGGAAATTATCTGTGGGCCACAAGATCTTTACCCTAAAGCAGTTCTGTTGAATTTTACCTTGGCAATGTAAATTGATAGCTTATCTTCAGTTTACAAGGTGCAAGAGAAAGGACAGCACTCAGGCATCCCTCTGCTCACCTGAGATAAATGCATATCTGATTTGCCTCCTCTGTTTATGTAAAAATGCATATTCACTGAGCCAGACCAAGACTTTAGTAACAATTCCTCTACCCTCCTCTCATATATAAGTTGTGTATTCACTGAAAGGCTGATCAAAATCCCAAAAGAATGCAAGAGTTTGTTTCTTATCAACCTATGACTTAGAACCCCTCCCCCCTTCAAGTTGCCCCACCTTTCCCAACTGAACCAATATACATTTTACACATATTGATTGATGTCTCATGTCTCTCTAAAATGTATAAAAGCAAGCTGTACCCAGACCACTTTGGACTTCTGTTCCCAGGACCTCCGGAGGTTGTATCACAGGTGTGTCCTTAACCTTGGCAAAATGAACTTCCTAAATTGATTGAGATGGGTCTTAGATGCTTTTGGGTTCACAGTGATATCATACAACATTTATCTTTTTGTGACTTGCTTGCTTCACTCAGCAGAATGTCCTCTAGGTTCATTCATGCTGCTGCAAATGGCAGGATTCCCTTCTCTTCTAAGGCTGGAAAATACTCTACTTGTGTGTATTCCAATATGTATTCATTTGAATTCATATATAAATATATACATTCATCTGTTGATGGACACTTAGGTTGGCTCCATGTTTTGACTATTATGAATAATGCTTCAGTGAACATGGGATTGCTGATATGTCTTCAAGATAGTGATTTCATTTTTTTGGCATATATATCCAGAAGTAGAACTGCTCAGTCATATGGTAATCACATTTTCATTTTCTTGAGGAACCTCCAGAGTCTATAATAGCTGTACTGATTTACATTCCTGCCAACAGTGTTCAAGGGTTCCCTTTTCTCCACATCCTTGCCAATAAATGTTATCTTTTGAGCCTTAATAGCTAAAGAGGGGAATTGATTTCTAGCTAGTCCCTGAGAGAATAAACAACAATGTAGAGAATTTTTGGAAACAGGGAAGATTTATCTTTAGAGATCTATGAATATTCTGTTTACTTGCTTCTAGAGTATTTCATACCTATTTATCTCCACCTCTCCCACCCCAGCTTCTTCTCCCACATCACATATGTAGTTATTTACACTCAGAGTGCAAATACAAATACACATGCAGAGTCAACTTCAGAAACTCACTTTCTAATTGTTTTACTTTTTCCATCAAATCCAGACTTCCTCAGCTCTGATGGAGCCAGATGATTATTCATGAGGTAAACATCTGGTATAATTCATGGTTATGAAAGCATTAATTCAAAGCTAAATTTGTATGTAATTGATGAGTAAATGTTTTAGTTAGGCTATTAATTTCATTAAGAGTGTTTGGGTTTATATATCCTATGCAAAAAGACCTTTGTGCTTTTCTCATTGGTCTCTATTCCCCAATTTTCTGATTTCATACCTTGAGTATACCATAATATTTTGAGTAACCTATTCCTCTCCCTCCAAAAAATAGGGCTCCTTGGACATAATCCAGCTCCCCACTCTGTGGACATGCATGATTCCCTGATGATTATAGACAGAGAGAAAGTGGTTCCATATAGTTTCTCTAGGTCTAGGAGAAAGTTTGATGAAACCCACAGTGTTAGCCATTCAGAGGGCTTCATGCTTTCTCACTGAAACAATATGGTTACTTTGGTAGTAATCTTATGAAACTCCAACCTCAGTTCTCTTCTGTCTTTCCTCTGTGTATATCTATACAGGACGACACCCATTTGTTCATGTGCATTAAGGCGGATATGCAAGAATGAGCTCACCTTAGCTCCTCTTCCCTATCCACAGCAGAGTGTGCCAAGCCCAACATCTTAGTATTCTAAGATTCAGAAACGTGTTCTGTAAACATCAGAACTTCCAGACTTCTATCTCCAACAGGAATGTTCTCCGCCTCCTGGGTTCAAGCAATTCTCCTGCCTCAGCCTCCCAAGTAGCTGGGATTACAGGCATGTGCCACCACACCTGGCTAATTTTGGTATTTTTGGTAGAGATGGGGTTTCATCATGTTTGTGAGACTGGTCCTGAACTCCTGACCTCAGGTGATCCACTGGCCTCGGCCTCCCAAAGTGCTGGGATTACAGTCATGAGCCATAGTGCCCAGCCAAAAAAAAAAATTTTTTTGAATTAGCTGGGTGTTGTGGCATATGCCTATATTCCTAGCTACTCAGGAAGCTGAGGCAGGAAGATTGCTTCAGCCCAGGAGAGTAAAGTCTGTAATGAAGTTTTTTCTTTTCTTTTTTTTGAGACAGAGTCTCACTCTGTCACCCAGGCTGGAGTGCAGTGGTGTCATCTCAGCTCACTGCAACCTCTACTTCCAGGGTTCAAGCAATTCTCCTGCCTCAGCCTCCCAAGTAGCTGGGACTACAGGCACTCGCCACCATGGCTGGCTACTTTTGTGTTTTTAGTAGAGATGGGGTTTCACCATGTTGGTCGGGCTGATCTAGAACTCATGACCTCAGGTGATCTACCCACCTTGGCCTCCCAAAATGCTGGGATTACAGGCATGAGCCACCGGGTCCAGCCAAAAACATTTAACATAAAAAGTATAAAGGATGTAATTACTCTGAAGTAAAACAGATCACGTAAGGATTTATTATTCCCCTTTCCCAACACTGTAGGACCTTTGAGAGGTCCAGTGACTTCACTTGGGCATCCAATAAGAGAGGTGTAAGGCTAGGATCTCGGGGTTCTCAAGCTACTCTTTTGACCACAAGATCACACTTTCTTCCTCTTTTACAACTGGTATGCAGAAAAGAATTTATTATAGGAGCAGCTAGGACGGTAACACAGGGGATGATGGAAAACATCACAATATTATTTAGCAGGAGTACAAAATACAATCTGAATTTACATGACTCTTTTGAGAAATTATTTTGTAGATTTGATAGGTACCTCTCAACGTGTAATTTAAATGAAACAATTTATTACAAACTACCATATGTTATGCACTGTGATAAGTACTGGGAATACAAAGAATGTGCAAAATGAAGTTCCTACTATCATGTATTAAAAAGAACAATGAACAACAGCATGGTAGACATTATTGTTGTCCAACCTAGATCCTCTTTATAGTCTGAGCCATTCGTCCTTCAGCTGCTCAAGTGCCTGAGCTAACAGCTTATGGCTGTGACTCTCCAGAGGCTTGACTTTGGCTGAATGGACCCACCTCACTGGAGACTCCTAGACATTATACCCCTCTTCTCGCCAAGGGTGACCAAGGACCAACTTGTTTTTACTCTCCCACTCTCTTCTCTCCCACCCAAGACTTTTCCTGGAACCATATCCTTGCTCAGCTCTTTTCTATCTTGCTCTTCCCTTTCCTTACAGATTTTCTTCTAAAGAGGGTTTGCTCGAAGTACAAACATTAGAACCCCTTACTCAGGCTCTGTTTCTACAAAACCCAAGAAGTGTTGCTGTAAGTCACAGAGAAGTCACCTAGACATATTGCCTAGGGAAGGATCTGTAACAGGTCTGTAAAAGTTTTAATATACCCTAACATTTCCTATTGAGACAGGATATTTCCTTGATCTCCTTGACCCCCTTTGTGGGCAGGAACTGGAGTGGCTTGTTTCACTCAGCCTGCAGTCCATGAACATCTAAGTGTTAACAGCTCAGTGAAGGGTCGGGGTGACAGCCTCCTGCACCTGTCCTTTTTGACACCTGAGTTCTTGTTCGGTGTCCAGAAAGAATCAGGTCACATGAACTGTTTGAAGGATGGTGAATGTGGAAGACTTCACCGAGCAGTGGAAGTGGCTCTCAGTGGAAGAGGAGCTGGAATGGGGATGGTGCTGGAAGAAGGTTATCTTTTGCTGAAGCCCAGCTGTCTCTGGCTGGGTTCTCCTCTGAAATCACACCATCTGAAGCTAGTCACATTTATCTGTAGTCTCTAACACTCAGTTGCTGCTTCTCTGCTCACCTCACAGCAGCTTCTAAACCTGCTGGTCAGCCGCTTATGTCACTCTTTTCTTCCTTTATTCCTGCCAGCTGGTCTGGTATTATGGGCACAGGGTAGGGGATGAGGTGGACTGAAAAGGCGATCATTTGGGTGGAGAAATGGGATCAGCTGCTTTCACTTAGGGCAGAGGTTCCAGGCTTGAGGGTGGAGTTTAGCTGGGAGCCCAGCCCTTCTATATCAGGGTCAGCTGCTTTCACTTAGGGTAGAGGCTCCAGGCTTGAGGGTGGGGTTTAGCCAGGAGCTCAGCCGTTCTGTATCACTACTATCGAAAGGACATTTAACATGATTGAACTATCTCACATCTTCTCTATCTTATCTTCTGATAAGACTGAGCAATCCAGTTTTTAAAACTTTTTTTACCTTTAATTTTTGTGGGCATAGAGTTGGTTTATATATTTATGGGGTACATGAGATACTTTGATACAGGCATGCAATGCAGCATAATCACATCATGGTAAATGGGTATCCATACCCTCAAGCACTTATACTTTGTATTACAAACAATCCAATTATACTTTTAGCTATTTTAAACTGTACAATTAAATTATTATTGACTATGGTCACTGTGTTGTGCTATCAAATACTAGGTCTTATTCATTCTTGCTAACTATTTTTTTGTACTCATTAATCACCCTGGCTTCCCCACACCACCCCCCACTAAGCCTTCCCAAACTCTGGAAACCATTCTTCTACTGTCTAGCTCCATGAGTTCAATTGTTGTAATTTTTAGCTCTCACAAATAAGTGAGAATATGCAAAATTTGTCTTTCTGTGCCTGGCTTATTTCACTTAATATAATGACCTTCAGTTCCATCCATGTTGCTGCAAATTATAGGATTTCATTATTTTTCATGGCTGAATAGTACTCCATTGTGTATATGTACCACATTTTCCTTATTCATTTGTCTGTTGATGGACACTTAGGTTGCTTCCAAATTTTGCCTATGGTGTAAGTACAGATATGTCTTTGATATCCTGACTTCCTTTCTTTTGGGTATATACCTAGCAGTGGGATTGCTGGATAATAGGGTAGCTCTATTTTTAGTTTTTTGAGAAACTTCCACACTGCACAGTGACTGTACTAATTAACATTCCCACCAGAATAACATTCTGGTTATTAATCTCTTGTCAGATGGGTAGTTTGCAGATATTTTCTTCCATTCCGCCGGTTGTCTCTTCACTTTGTTGATTGTTTCCACTTCTCTGCAGAAGCTTTTTAACTTGATGTGATACCATTTTTCCATTTTTGCTTCGGTTGCCTATGCTTATGGGGTATTACTCAAGAACTGTGCCAAGATCAATGTATTGGAGAGTTTCTGCAATGTTTTCTCTTAGTAGTTTCATAGTTTAAGGTCTTAGATTTAAGTCTTTAATCTATTTTGATTTTGATTTTGTATATGGCAAGAGATAGGGGCCTAGTTTTATTCTTCTGCATATAGGTATCCGGTTTCCCCAGCGCCATTTATTGAAGAGACTCTCCTTTCCCTAATCTATGTTCTTTGTACCTTTGTGGAAAACGAGTTCACTGTAGGTGTATGGATTTGTTTCCAGGTTCCCTATTCTGTTCCATTGGTCTATGCGTCTGTTTTTATGCCAGTACCATGCTATTTTGGTTACTATAGCTCTGTGGTATAATTTGAAGTCAGGTAATGTGATTCCTCCAGTTTTACTCTTTTTGCTCAGGATAGCTTTGGCTATTTTGGGATTTTTGTGATTCCATATAAACTATAGGATTGTTTTTCCTATTTCTGTGAAGAATGTCATTGGTATTTTGATGGGGACTACATTCACTCTATATATTCCTTTGGCTACTATGAACATTTTAACACCATTGATTCTCTTAATCCATGAAAAGGGAATATCTTTCCATTTTTGTGGTGTCCTCTTCCATTTATTTCATCGGCATTTTATAGTTTTCATTATAGAGACCTTTCACTTCTTTGGTTTGCTTAACTCCTAGGTATTGAATTTTATGTGTGGCTATTATAAATTAGATTACTTTTTTCATTTCTTTTTCAGATTGTTCATTGTTGGCATATAAAAATGCTATTGCTTTTTATATGTTGATTTTGTATCCTACAACTTTACTGAATTCATCAGTTCTAATAATTTTTTGGTGGAGTCTCTAGGTTTTTCCTAATATAAGATCATATTCTCTGCAAACAAAGATAATTTGATTTCTTCCTTTTCTGTTTGGATATCCTTTATTTCTTTTTCTTGACTGGTTGCTTTAGCTAGGACTTCCAGTACTTGAACAATCTAGTTTTGCAATGTGACCTTTTAGTTAATATTTCTTAGAGGAATGGATACAGAACAGATGGTAAATATATATGTAATTACATGAATGATGTGTGTGATAACACTTTCCCACAATTGGGTGGTCATTGAAAGCCATTTCAGTCAAAAAAAAAAAAAATCTCCCCATGGACCCTACAAATTTATAGAATAAAAACTATATACAGGTGGAATTCCAGCACTTTGGGAGGCCAAGGTGGGTGGGTCACCCGAGGTCAGGAGTTTGAGACCAGCCTGGCCAACCTGGTGAAACTCCATCTCTACTAAAAATACAAAAATTAGTTGGGTTTGGTGGCGGGCACCTGTAATCCCAGCTACTCAGGAGGCTGAGGCAGGAGAATCACCTGAACCCTGGAGGCGAAGGTTGCAGTGAGCCAAGATTGCACCATTGGACTACAGCCTGGGCAACAGAGCGAGATACTCTCTCAAAAAAAAAAAAAACTATATAGAAGGAACTGGTGGCCTTATAGTATAGGCAGTCATATTTAGTAAAGCTCTAAAAATATGTTGTGTGATTCAGTTATTGTGTTCCTTATTCATACATCTCAACAAATGAGTTTGTGACTGCATGGTAAAGAACATCAATGCACATTTTCTTACCGGTGGTTCCTCCTCCTGGCCATTCTCTTTACTCTCGCAGGCTGATCTCTTTCCATGCTATCATATTTTCCCCTTTAACTCTGTTTTAGCTAAGGCAGAAATATTCAATTTCATCTTAAATGTTAATGTACTAGATTAAATGATTAGAGACAAAATCAAAATATTAGAGCCATCTCCTGAATATGCCTTTCCTCCCAAACTGCAAGAGAGATGATTACTTATTTAAAGTTGAAGACAGGACAGTAATTAAGAATTAATGGAGATTATAAGTTAGCAGAATAATAGCTAACCCTTAGTATGGCCAGCTGCTATTCTAAGAGCTTTGCCATATTGTTTAATGTTCACAGTAATCATATGAATAACTAATATTTTCAACCTCATATTACAGATGAGGAAACTGAGGCACAAAGTGCTTAAGCGCCTTTTCCAAAGTCTCCCAACTATTGACTGAAGGATTTAAATCTAGGAAGTCTGGTTACAGAGTCCATAGCCTAACCACTAAGACATACTACCTTTTTGTGTGGGAAATAAAGAAGACTCAAAACTTAAGATCTTCTGAGTATAAATTTTATAGCTGACAGAGTGAGCTGGAGGATCTGACAGAATGATTTATAATCTCATCTTAGTTACTGTACTATAATTACAGACAGAATTTTAGATTAAGTAGGTCAGTTTCTAGGATTATTTTCAACCTCTTCAATGAAAAGGGAGTTGAAAGTATGGGTAATATATAGTAAAGCACATGTAAATACCAATGTTTCCTTTTAAAAAAGCAGTTCTTACTGGATGTTTGTACATTTGCATCTTAAGAGAACACAAACAGCAAATTTTAGAAAACTCTCATCTTTGAAAGTTCCTGGAGAGCTTGTTAAAAATTGAATTTGTTCATTACCTAGAGTATTGGAAGGTGTTGCAAAAATGCAGCTTCAGTCTGCATTTTTGCATGTCTTACATCTGGTTTATAATGTTATTTATTATGCAGAGAACACAGTATGATGGCTGAAATGTGAAAAAACAGAGACGGTAGTTTCCAAAGAGGTCTGGAAAACATAAGACTGCCAGTTTGGAATAGAAGCAGAAGGAAAGGGCAAATGCTTTATTTTATAGGAAAAGGTTTGCATTGTCAGTAGCATAGGGATTGACAACCTGTTAATGTTATCTTTTTTTTTAAGTTGGCTCAAGGTTGCGGCTACCATTAGAACCACTTCTTGAAAATAAAAAATTATGTCTAGTAAACATTTATCTTATTTAGAATGGTCAAAAATATTAGGCTAAAATGGTCAAAAATATCAATAAAACTGTAACGCAAGTTTCTTTTCTAGCTGTTTTTAATGGAGAAAAAGGCTATGATACATAACAAATTTTGCTTGAGTGAAAGGGAAGGAACAGGTCTGAGAGCTGAGGTATTGTGTGGGGTATGGCAGGCCTAGGTTGGGTGACAAAAGTGGGCTCTGAGAAGCATAGGGCACTGGGCAGTGAGAGATCTGAAAAGGAAGAGATTTATCAAAACACATTTCGATATTATTACCAGGCACCTGCAAGCTAACTTTGCCTGCCTGCCTGCCTGCCTGCCTGCCTGCCCGCCTGCCTGTCTGCCAGCCTTCTGAAGGGGTAGATCTGGAATGTTTTTTTCCAAGGCCATGAGAGAAAGCCTCTTCTATGTGAGATTACTTAAGAGTTGTTTGGCCTAATGTGAGAAGACAAGTTGTTCATGTTTTGTAGTAGACATGCCTTGGAATCAGCCAACTAATAAGGACCCCTCCTTCTCTACTCACCTACCTGCACCTGATGATCCATGGTGCTAAGACCAACTCCTCCCAAACCCCACACTACCGCTTTATCATTTCCATTTAGTATTCTTTGACTTTGCCTCCTAGCTGCAGTTCATTGTACCAAGGGTGACTATTTGACACATGCTGGACCAATCTGAGCACTTACTCTACAAATCTGGAATTGAGGTGGTTAAGGAGTAGAAGCAAGGATGAAGAAAGAGAAGGAGGGAGATTGATTCAATTTCCCTATGAGACAGACCAGTAATCTGCAAACGTGGGAGCTGCATGTGGCCTTATTCTGCCAGGCAGACAAGAAAACAGTAAGCTGGGGTGCATGGACAGAAGAATGTGATGATTACATAGAGAGAAACACAAATGGGAGGCACAGAGGAAATGAGGCGTGCCTTTCTGAGGCCCACATGTCCCTTAGGCTTCCATCAGATACCCCTGCAGTCATATCACAAATTCTCCTTGTTTGCTTCACTTAATTCTACTGGATTTGGTTTTTGTAACTAAGAGGCTCCCAACTAGATATGCCCTTTTCTCCTTTTTATCACACTAATGCTACGTAGTTCAGTTGCTTTTCTCTTTTTGAAAGAGGAGGAAAAATTGACAAATTCTCCAGCTACACAGTTCCCTTGAGCTTCTGGCCTCCATACAGATTGTGGAACATAAAAACCATGTCAACTTTGTTATCTCCCATCGAGCCTGATGTTTGCAGCCATTATTGGTACATATGCTTAAACTGAAAAATAACAGCTTCAAACTGAGATAGTGATGTGGAAACATCTGGCAGGTTGCCTTTCCCAGTAAATATGACTTAGCTGCCATTGGATACCAAGAACAGAGGCTCACTCAAGTTTTCTGTTGTTGTTGTTTGTTTTCTTAATTGTGGGTTTTTAGAAAGATATACATAGACAAAATGTGAAAGGAAACAGTCCTTTCCTTTTACTCAAGCAAAATGTGTTATGTATCATAGCCTTACAAGCTAAGGCCTGGCACTGCAATTCTAAGCCCAAATTTTTTGTTTGTTTGTTTGAGAAAAGGTCACCCAGGCTGGAGTGCAGTGGCCCAATCATAGCTCAGTGCAGCCTCCAATCCTGGGCTCAAGCAATCCTTCTACCTCAGCTTCTTTAGTAGCTGGGACTACAGGTGCATGCCACTATGCCCAGCTCAACGTATATATTGGCTGGTCTCAAACTCCTGGTTTCAACTTCAAGCCATCCTCCTGCCTTGGCCTCCCAAGCACTGGGATTACAGGTGTGAGCCATGGCACCCAGCCTGTAAGCCCTGAATTTTCTAGCCAGCCATTCAGTAGCAAAATTTGCTGACCTTCCACAATTGCAGTGGATTGGTTCCTCTTTGTCTCCACCTCTATTGCTTCTGCCTGTCCTGTCCACCCTCTATTCAGTCTCTTTTCTCTATCTCATTGTTTTTCCTTTCTTAATCACTGTATGTCTCTCTCTTTCTGTGTGTTGTTGTTGTTGTTTTTAGTGAGACAAGGTTTTGCCATGGTGCCCAGACTGGTCTTGAAGACTTCTGGGCTCAGGCCATTATCTCGGTCTTCCAAACTGTCAGAGATTACAGACATGAACTACTGTGTCCAGCCATGTCTCCTTCTTATAGTTTCATCTTACTGTAACTTTTGTGTGCTCATGACCCGTCATAGCTCTGACTACCCTCATTTTCTCTCTCTAAGTGCTTTTCTCCCCTCTCAGCTTGTGTGTCATCTGCATCTAGCTGGTTTTCTTAATATTTGCTCTTTTAAATTTTGAAGAGAAAGAGTCTGATTTCTCTAGATAATATCTGTTTTAGAAGAGCTCTTGCATTAATGTCATCATAATATCCTCATTTCTCTGAGCCATTATATTGGATGTCTTCAGTCCAAAGTCATGGCTAGGTGATGATGAGGATGGTGGGTGTTATGGAGGGTCCGTGTGGTCTCATGGTAGACCATGGCAGCTGGGTGCTGCCTCCCCAGCAGGGACCATCGACATGAGTGTCTTGTTTAATATAATGTTCAACAAATCTTCCTTTCTTCCTTCCCTTCCTTTCTTATTTTCCTTTTTGTATCCAGCATAGTGATCTGGGGAGTTCTCTTTCTAGAAGAGGAGAGAAAGTTCCAATCTTTCACATTTATGTGGTCCTGACTCACATACAAACTTTTCAGAAGACCACTGTGGCCTGGTATTTTTTCATTTGTCATGTGCAGCAGTTTTGAGTGGTCTATGAGAGTCTGGGGAGATCCTTTCTGGAGTCTGTGAGGTCAAAATAAAATGCTAAGATGGTATGATCTTTCACTGTTTGACTTCATTGACATGTGCACTAATGGTGTAAAGAAATGGTGGTTAAAATTGCTAGCATTGGCCAGGCATCGTGACTCACACCTGTAATCCCAGCACTTTGGGAGGCTGAGGTGGGAGGATCACTGGAGGCCAGTAGTTTGGGATCAGCCTGTTCAAGACAGTGAGACCGACCCTGTCTCTTAAAAAGAAAGAAAAAATTGCTGGCATCTGAGTACAACTCAAGGAAGTGGCACCAGGTCATACTAAAAGTCACTGTGTTTTATCACTAGTGCAGTAACAGTAAAAACAAAGTTTTAAGAATGTCCTTGGCAAGGCGCAGTGACTCATGTCTGTAGTTCCAACAGTTTGGGAGGCTGAGGCGGGCAGATCACCTGAGGTAAAGAGTTTGAGACCAGCCTGGCTGACATGGCAAAACCCTGTCTCTACTAAAAAACAAAAATCAGCTGAATGTGGTGGCTTGTGCCTATAATCCCAGCTACTTAGGAGGCTGAGGTATAAGAATTGCTTGAACCCAGGAGGCGGAGGTCGCAGTGAGCTGAGATCACACCACTGCACTCCAACCTGGATGACAGAGTGAGACTCTGTCTCACACACGTAAGAAGAATGTCCTTGATTTCTTTTTGAGATGGAGTCTCCCTCTGTCATCAGGCTGGAGTGCACTGGCACAATCTCAGCTCACTGCAACCTCCAACTCCCTGGTTCAAGCAATTCTCCTGCCTCAGCCTCCCTAGTAGCTGAGATTACAGGCATGCATCACCATGTCCAGCTAATTTTTGTATTTTTAGTAGAGACGGGGTTTCACTATGTTGGCCAGGAAGGTCCCCATCTCCTCACGTTGTGATCTGCTTGCCTTGGCCTCCCAAAGTGCTAGGATTACAGGTGCGAGCCACCAGGCCTGGCTGAA